>CM033630.1:33287661-33383903 GCA_019453435.1 Rhinogobius similis | reverse complement strand
ACTATAATTTGGACTTAAACCAGGACTATAGTGGACTTAAAGCCAGGACTATAAGTGGACTCAAGCCAGAGGACTATAGTGTGGACTCAAGCAGAACTATAGATTTGAAACTCAAACCAGGACTATAGTTGGACTAAAACCAGGACTATAATTGGACTCAAACCAGGACTATAGCTGGACTCAAACCAGGACTATAACTGGACTCAAACCAGGACTATAACTGGACTCAAACCAGGACTATAGTTGGACTCAAACCAGGACTATAATTGGACTCAAACCAGGACTATAATTGGACTCAAACCAGGACTATAATTGGACTCAAACCAGGACTATAGTTGGACTCAAACCAGGACAATAGTTGGACTCAAACCAGGACTATAATTGGACTGTAATTGGACTATAATTGGACTATAATTGGACTGTAATTGGACTGTAATTGGACATAGTTGAACTATAGTGAGACTATAATTAGACTATAATTGGACTGTAATTGGACTGTTATTGGACTTTAATTGGACTGTAATTGGACTACTAGTAGACTGTAGTTGGACTGTAATTAGACTGTAGTTGAACACATAGTAGGACTGTAATTGGACTGTAATTGGACTGTAATTGGACTGTAATTGGACTGTAATTGGACTGTAATTGGACTATAATTGGACTGTAATTGGACTATAATTGGACTGTAATTGGACTGTAATTGGACTGTAATTGGACTATAATTGGACTGTAATTGGACTATAATTGGATTATAATTGGACTATAATTGGACTGTAATTGGACTCAAACAGGTCATAAAGTGCGCAGCTTTGTCAAATTCAGTGCTCCGTCTTCAGTCGGTGTCACTGGCCCAAACGGCTGCCACAGAGAAGTGTAGTTCATGGGCCTCTTTGGTTTGAACATGATCTCTGAGGATAAATATGTACTACACACAACCAGAACAAAACAAAACCTCTTTACATGAAGTTCTTTTGACTCAGAAAACATTTATATTAATTAGACTGAACTGAACTGAATACAGACGAAATGCAATAAAACCTCAAGCTCTTCGATGGTTTAAAGTGCAAACTTATGTGAATGTTTTATCTTTTTTCTGATTTTTTGATCGACGCGTTTCAGGATTTGCATGTAATGTTTACTAGGTCTGGGTGATACGCTGATAAAAATGGAATCATGAGCTGGTCCCTGTGACAATCTGCTGTTTTTGTGAAATCGTCGCATCGTGATTGACTGTTTGTGTCTTTAATGCAGCTGTCTGTTCAAACACACTTTTTCTCCTGTTGTTTAGCCTCTGAAGCCTCTGAGCAGATGACTTTATTTACCTCAAGAAAGGCTGAAGAGCTGCTAATTCAAACCAAAAATCCACACAAAATCCCAATTTGAATGGATGTAATTAGCAAATCGCTGCTATTTTTGAAGTGCAATAATTTCTTCCACAAACAAAAAAATGTGTCGCTTTGATTTGAATGAAAATTGCAAACACTGTAGTTTGGATTTGTACAAACATGTTCTGAAACAAGCGACAAAAGTGCAAGCAAAAGTGATAAAAAATGTGTTTAAAAGCGACAAAAACACATCTACAAACAAACAAACACTACTCAATGCACCAAAACATGACAAAAACGTGACTAAAAGCGACAAAATTGTGTTTCAAATGTGAATTCGAACAGAATCCTATTATTAACACATAAATCGCAATCACACTGGTCAGAAAAATCACAATTAGATATTTTTCCTAAATTGTGGTGCTCTATTAAAGACAATAGAAAAATACAAAGTGAACATGAATCGTGATAAAATCTAAATCATGATCTGGCCCCAAGAAAATTAAATGATTAAAAAAATGTTTTGCCGTATCGCCCAGACCTCACGTTTACTCCGTCTAAATCAATCTGTAATAAATCTAAATACGTAACAGTTGTGGCACAATAGCCTCAGTACAAACCTGTGGAAAACGCTGTAGTTGTCGCTCTTTCTTTGGTGTTTGCAGATGCGTGATCAAACACCTGGAGGGGCTGGTGGTGCAGTACGACCTCACCGTTCGAGACAGCGACGGCTCCGTGGTGCAGTTCCTGTACGGAGAGGACGGGCTCGACATCCCCAAAACACAGTTCCTCCAGCCCAGACAGTTCCCCTTTGTGGAGGAGAACTACGAGGTAATCCAGGAACCAAACCAGGACCGAACCGGCACGGGACTGAAATGAAACCGAGCATTTTCCAAGTCTGAACCGGGACAAAAATGGAAAATACGGTGGTGTTAAAAACGGAATGATGAGCTCGTCCCTGTGACAATCTGCTATTTTTGTGAAATCGTCGTATCGTGATTGACTGTTTGTGTCTTTAATGCAGCTGTCTGTTCAAACACACTTTTTCTCCTGTTGTTTAGTCTCTGAAGCCTCTGAGCAGATGATTTTATTTACCTTTTATAGACCAGAGCTGCACAGTTAAACCAAATCCACACAGAATCGCAATTTTATGCAATTAGCAACATGCAAAAGCTGCAATTTTTGAAGTGCAATAATGTCTTCCACAAACAACAAAGTGTCCTGGTTTGATTTAAATAAAAACGGCTAACACTGTAGTTTGGATTTGTACAAACGTGTTCTGAAACAAGCGACAAAAGCACGACCAAAAGCGATAAAAATGTGTTCAAAAGTGACAAAAACGCACCAACAAATGACAAAGACGCAACGAAAAGTGACAAAATTGTGTTTACAACGACAAGTCATTTATGCTTTATGGTTTAATCTTTGAAGCGACTGTGTAAAGTTATAGAGTCATAAAGTGCGCAGCTTTGTCAAATTCAGTGCTCCGTCTTCAGTCGGTGTCACTGGCCCAAACGGCTGCCACAGAGAAGTGTAGTTCATGGGCCTCTTTGAGGTTTGGAACATGATCTCTGAGGATAAATATGTACTACACACAACCAAAATGGCTTTGGTTTAGTCTTAGTATAGTCCCTGTTTTAGATCCTTGTTTAGTGCTAGTTAAGTCATGGTTTTAGAGCAGTTTTAGTCATAGTTTAGTCTTTGCTTTACTGCGGTTTAGTCCCAATTTATTCATGGCTTTAGTTTTAGTTTAGTCCTGGTTTTGCTGTTGTTTTAGTCCTGGTTTTAGTGCTATTTTAGACCTTGTTTAGTCCTGGTTTTAGGTGCTGCTTAGTCCTAGTTTAGTCTTTGTTTTACTGCTGTTTATTCCTAGTTTATTCATGGTTTTAGTTTTAGTTTAGTCCTGGTTTTGCTGCTGTTTTAGTTCTGGTTTTGCTGCTGTTTTAGACCTGGTTTAGTTCTGGTTTTAGTGCTGTTTTAGTTCTAGTCTAGTCCTGATTTTAGTGCTGCTTAGTCCTAGTTTAGTCTTTCTTTTATTGCTGTTTAGTCCTAGTTTATTCATGGCTTTAGTTTTAGTTTAGTCCTGGTTTTGCTGCTGTTTCAGATCTGGCCTGTTTTAGTGCTGTTTTAGTTCTAGTTTAGTCCGGATTTTAGTGCTGCTTAGTCCTAGTTTATTCTTGTGGTTTTATATTCTCAGTGGTGTTTTTACTGCTAGTTTAATCCTGGTTTTGTCTTTATTTAGTCCAAGTTTCTAGTCCTGGTTTTGATAGATTTGTTTAGTCCTAGTTTAGTTCTGGTTTTAGTCCTTGTTTAGTCCTAGTTTATTCATGGGTTTAGGCCTTGTTTTACAGCTGTTTTAGTCCTAGTTTAGAACTGGTTTTATTGCTGTTTCAGTTTTAGTTTAGCCGTGGTTTTAGTCCCTGGTTTGGTGTTGTGGTTTTAGTTCTGGTTTTAGTGCTTTTTAGTCCTTGTGTAATCTTAGTTTAGTCCTGGTTTTACTGCTGTTTTAGTCCTAGTTTAGTCCTGGTTTTAGTGCTGTTTTAATCCTAGTTTAGTGCCGTTTTAATCCTAGTTTAGTCCTGGTTTTAGCGCTGTTTTAATCCTAGTTTAGTCCTGGTTTTAGCGCTGTTTTAATCCTAGTTTAGTCCTGGTTTTAGTGCTGTTTTAATCCTAGTTTAGTCCTGGTTTTAGTGCTGTTTTAATCCTAGTTTAGTCCTGGTTTTAGTGCTGTTTTAATCCTAGTTTAGTCCTGGCTTAGTGCTGTTTTAATCCCAGTTTAGTCCTGGTTTTAGTGCTGTTTTAGTCCTAGTTTAGTTCTTGTCTTACTGTTGTTTTAATCCTAGTTTAGTCTCAGTCTTGGTGCTTTTTTTAGTCCCTGTTTAGTCATGTTTTTAGTGCTGGTTTAGCCCTCGTTCAGTCCCAGTTTAGTCCTGGTTTTAGTGCAGCTTTAGTTCTGGTTCAGTCCTGATTTAAGTGATGTTTTAGTCTTGGTTTAGCTCTTGTTCTTGATTTGAACGTTTATTAGTTTGTTCCTGACACTTGTTGAACATTGTGTGTAATTTAATTCATCTGCACATTTTTATTTATTTATTTCTCAGGTCATAAAGAAATCCCAGGGTCTGGATGAAGTCTTGTCTCGTTTGGACCCCACAGCCGCCAGACAACACTTTGCAGCGATTCAACGATGGAAAAACAAACAAACGGCCAATCCTCGACAAGGTGAGCGCAAAAACATCAAGTACGATTATTTGACATAAAGCAGAGTTTTTGGGAATCAGAATCAAGCATTTTTCACTCATACTTCAGCCTTCAGAAAGTAAGGAATACCTCTTTAACTTTTGATGTACGGCTGGGCGATACGGCAAAAAATTATCATGATTTTCTTCGGGCCAGATCATGGTTTAGATTTTATCACGATTCATGTTCACTTTGTATTTTTCTATTGTCTTTAACAGAGCTGCAAGATTTAAGAAAAATATCTAATTGTGATTCTTCTGACCAGTGCAATTGCGATTAGATTTGTGTTTTATGTTTCAATAATAGAATTCTGTTCAAATTCACATTTTAAACACAATTTTGTCGCTTTTAGTCGCATTTGTCACGTTCAGTTGTTTTTGTCATTTTTAAACACGTCTTTGTCGTTTTTTGTCGTATTTTGGTGCATTGAGTCGCTTTTGTTGGCGCATTTTTGTCGCTTCTAAGTGAATTTTTATCACTTTTGGTCATGTTTTTGTCGCTTGTTTCAGAACACACTTGTACAAATCCAAACTACAGTGTTAACAGTTTTTATTCAAATCAAAGTAAGACATTTTGTTGTTTGTGGAAGAAAATATTGCACAATTTGCTAATTGCATCCATTAAGATTGCCTACAAACAACAAACCCGACTCGACGCCCTAAAACGCGACTAAAAGCAACAAAAGTGCGACAAAAATGCGACTTTAAACCACAAAGACGGGACTAAAAATGACAACGGAGCGTCTACATATGACAAACGCAACCAAACGTGACAAAAACATTACAAAAACACGACTAAAACGCGCCACAAAATTTTGTTTAAAATGTGAATTTGAACAGAATTTTATTATTAAAACATAAATTGCAAATCAAAATCACAATTAGCTATTTTCCCTAAATCGTGCAGCTCTGTTAAAAATAAATAAAAATCAATAGAAAAATACAAAGTGAACACGAATCATGATAAAATCGAAATCATGATCTGGCCCCAAGAAAATTGCGATAATAATTTTTTGCACAGCCCTAATTCAATTCTTCAAACAACATTCGACATTTTGTCCAACCCCATCACTCTTTAACCACTGCTCTTTATATTTCAGTAACATTTGTCATTTTTCCAGGCGCCTTCTTGGTTTTCTCGCAGAAGAAACTGGCCAAACTCAAAGCGGCGACACCAGCGGGTTTAGACGTCTACGGCAGAGACACTCCAACTTTACAGGTAAATTATACGACACATTAAATCAAATCAATTTATTTTTATAATGCCCAAAATCACAACAACAGTTGCCTCGATGGGCCACAGGTAAAAGCAGTTCAGATAACTGTCCCAGAATGCCCCTGTCTGTGTGAATAATGTCATTTTCTGTGTTTAAAACGGATAATTCTGTGTATCGATGTGTATTAAGGCTGCACAATATATCGCAAAAGTATTCATATAGTGACAAATTAAACGTATCACAGTAATACTATCGTCCTTCTGCTAACATTAATTGGCTATATTTAAAATTAAAAAGTTTAAAGGGGCTGTACACAATTGTTTTAGCTTGTAATAAAGTAAAATCTGTGTTGATCCAGTGCTAATTTATTGTAAAAGCAGCTATTCGGGTGAAAATGAGACCACAATGTTTTCTCTGCGTCTGTTTATCGAGTATTTTATTCTACGAGAAGCAGGAAGTGGCAAAACTTGTTGCGTAAAGTGCTTTTATTCTCATCGCAGGAAATATTTTGACTGCGTTAAAGGCCCTGTAACTGTTTTTTATTGTTTTAATAAGACACATTTTCTGCTACAGTGACTTTTTTGAGCTTTAAATCATGTTCTAACAATGTTCCGTCGTCAAAAACACACCTGGAGTTGCATTCAGCTGCATTCACGCTGTTTTGAGGAATGTTTATTAGAAAATCCTACCCCCTCCGAGCGTCAAACACACTTCCTGCTGAACTTCCTTGTTCTGGGACATATTTTTGAATTCCAAATGTCACTTATCCGAGAATCTTCTACTGTTTTAAATCCTTAAAGAAAAATGGCAAATTAAAGGTACTCAAGAGCATCTTTAAAGGCTTAAAACAATACAAAAATGCATAATATTTTTCGCGTGAATAGATGCTTTTACAATAAATCAGTGCTGGGGCAACACAGATTTTACTTTATTACATGTTTAAAAAAATCAGGTACGAGTTGTTTTTACGCATCAAAACAGTAAAAATTAGGTACAGCCCCTTTAAATGAGAATAATCTGGTGTTATGTTTTGTTTTCTTGTTTTGTTTTGCATTTTAACCCATCTCCATTTGTGATTTGATGATATTTTAACTGTATTTTTAAAGTAACCTCATTATCGATCTCACGTTCGTGGATTTTTCTTCTCTCGTCGCAGTTGCTGGAGCAGTGGCGCGACCTGGACCCTCAAAGTAAACTGAGGTTTGGCAGAAAAGGCACCCGATGTCCTGAGCCGGCGCTGGGTGTGCTCCGGCCCGACGTGAGCTTCGGATCCGTGTCCGAAAACTTCAACGACATCACAGAGAAATATCTGAGCGACCGAACGAGCCTGAACGAACTGCACAAGGACAGGTCTGTGGCAAGATGCAGTTTAACGAATGTAAAGGGCTGAAAAGTGTTGAGATTGTGATTTTATTTGCATTAGGTTTGGTTTAAAGTTGAGCTGGAGACGGGTCTGTGATAAAGGAGGCTGCACCAATGTTTCCTCTCACTTTTCATCCGTCTGAGCAAAGGCAAGGCAAGGCAAGGCAAGTTTATTTGTAGAGCACAATTCGTACACAGGGCAATTCAAAGTGCTTTACATAAACAGGAAAAGTTGCATTAAAATCACAAAACACAAAAAGACACACAGAATCATTTTAAAATCATTTTAGAATAAAGTGCTTTAAAAGAGAAGAGTGCAGATAGATCTTTCAGTCGTATGCACGTCTAAAGAGAACTGTTTTTAGCCTGGATTTAAACATTGTCAGAGTGGAGGCCTGTCTCACATCTTCAGGGAGACTGTTCCAGATTTTAGCTGCAAAACTGAAATGCTGATTCCCATGTTTAGTCCTGACTCTAGGCACCAGCAGGAGGCCGGTCCCTGAGGCCCTCAGATTGCGAGATGGTTCATATGGCACTAACATGTCAGAGATGTACTTTGGTGCTTGGCCGTGGAGAGACTTGAACACAAGCAAAGCTGCTTTAAAGTCAATTCTCTGAGCCACAGGAAGCCAGTGCAGAGACCTGAGCACAGGACTAATGTGATCGTACTTCCTGGTTCTTGTCAGGACCCGAGCAGCAGCGTTCTGGATGTACTGCAGCTGTTTTACAGCTCGTTTGGAGAGGCCAGTGAACAGGCCGTTGCAGTAGTCTAACCTACTGGAGACAAATGCATGGATAAGTCTCTCAAGTCTGGTTTAGACACTATACCTTTAATTTTGGCAATGTTTTTTAGGTGGTAAAAGGCTGTTGATGTTATTGATTTGATGTGGCTGTTAAAGTTCAGGTCTGAGTCCATTATTACCCCCAGATTTCTAACTTGATTTGTCAGTTTTAGAGCGAGAGACTGGAGGTGACTGCTGACACTTTCTCTCTGTTTCTGCGGCCCAAAGGCGATGATTTCAGTCTTGTCTGGAGTTTAGCTGAAGAAAAATGTTTTGCATCCACAACCAGATCTGTTGGATGCAATGACAGAGTGAATCCACTGGACCAAATTCACCTGCCGTCAGTGAGACATAGATCTGGAGTGTCATCTGCATAGTTGTGATAAGACACATTTGTGCTGAGTATTAACTGACCTAAGGGCAGCATATAGAGGTTGAACAGAAGGGGTCCCAGGATTGACCCTTGGGGCACCCCACAGGTCAAGCTCACGTGGTCTGGAGACACAGTTACCAATCTCAACAAAGTACTCTCTGTCCTCAAGGTAGGACTTCAACCAATTTAGGGCAGTGCCAGTGATGCCCACCCAGTCCTCTAGTCTCTGTAGGAGGATCCTATGATCGACAGTGTCAAAAGCAGCGCTCAGATCTAACAGAATTAAGACTGAGGCTTTGCCCGCGTCAGTGTTCAGGCGGATGTCATTTGTCCTTGATAAGAGCAGTCTCAGTGCTGTGATGAGGTCTAAAACCTGACTGGAAAACATCAAATGAGTTGTTTATTAAGAGGAAGTCAGTGAGCTGTTGGTAAACAACCTTTTTGAGGACTTTGCCTAGAAATGGCAGATTTGAGATGGGCCAGTAATTTTCAGGTCTGAGGCATCAAGACTGCTCTTCTTTAGGAGAGGCTTAATGACCGCAGTTTTCAAGGCCCTTGGGAATGTTCCAGATTGAAGCGACATGTTAACTATGTAAGTGAGTGGTGTTAACAAAGTGCTCAGAACAGACTTTAGAAATCTGGTGTAACACATGGAGGCAGCAGGTAGAAGAACTCAGACTGGTGATGATCTCTTGGACAGTTTTGTCAGTTACAGGTGCAAAGTGAGTCAGCTCTAAATGTGTAGGTGGTTTTAAAGTTATTATTTGCACTGTGGAATTTATGGCATTTTTAATGCCCTGAACCTTGTCATTAAAGAATACTGCAAACTCATTGCACTTAGCTGTGGAAATTAGTTCTAATGGCAGCAGAATTGGAGGGTTTGTTAGTCTGTTTACTGTTGCAAACAGAGCACGCGAGTTATTACTGCAATTTCCAATTATTTCAGAAAAAAATCCTTCCCTTGTTTTACATAAAATGAGGTTGTACATGTACAACCTTTCTCTATAAATCTCTTTATGAATCTGGAGCTTTGACTTGCGCCATTTACGCTCAGCCCTGCGGCACTCCCTTTTCTGTGCCCTGACTGTCTCATTATTCCTCCATGGCGCCTTCTGCTTATTTTTAACCATTTTAACCTTCATAGGAGCAATGGTGTCCAGAACATTCAAGATATTAGATGTAACAGAATTTAAAAAGTCGTCAACATTTGAACATGAAGGATTTTCAAAGTTTATCATTTCCATGAAGAGTGCACTTGTGCTGTCATTTATGTGTCTCCTCCGAACAACTGCAGGACCAGTCGGTGATTTGGGAATAACAGACAGGTCAAAGAAAACACAGAAATGATCAGACAGTGCCACATCGACCACACTGATGTTTGAAATATTAACCCCTTTAGTAATTAGCAGGTCCAACATTAAGCGCTTTGAGTGCCTGTTAGGTGGAAAAGCACTCTATAAATAAAAATCATCATCATCACAAGCGTACTGTGACCTCCGGTATTAAAAGAATCAAACTACAGCTGTAATATCTGTTAGATTCTTTTAATTAAGTGCTTTCGTTCACTTGCAAAGAAAAAGACGAAAAACCTTTGGATGAACTGTGTGTAGTGTGTTGAACCTCAAGCTCTTCTGGCGCCCTCAAGGCAAGATTTCTAATTGCCCTCTGCCCTCACCTCTAACAGTCTGATATCGGGTAGTTTAGCCAACACCTCTGCAGACATTAGTCCATTAATTAAGAATGAATAAAATTCTAAATTGATTGTATAGCAGGTACATTTGAAAGCAGGAGGGTCCGGGTGGCTTCCCCCAGGAAATTGACAACAAAATGGATGTAATTTTTTGTAATCTCAGGTGTTTACAGTAGATACACAAATCTAAAGTTTAGGGCTGCAGACACAATAACAAAATCACAAAAAAACTAAATGTATTGCAGTAACACCAAAGTCTTCCATCTGATAGAAATGTTCTGTTTTTAAAATGAAAACACTGTAAAGGGAAAATCCTGAATAACATCTAGCTTTTTCAAACTAAATTTGCAGAAAAATGGCAAAAAAGAATACATTATTTCTGATTTTCCTCAATTATACACTTTATTCATAAAGTTTCTGTTTTATCTTGTTTTAAAACTGCTTAAAACTAAAAACTGCTAACCCTGTTGTGTAGAGGCTATAAACGCAACTAAAAGTCACAAAAAACACGACTGAAAGTGACAAACATGACAAAAAGCTATAAAATTGTCAATTGTTCTTTAAAAGTGAACAAAAGTCACCTCAGAATGTTTCTTATTTTCATCATTAATACACTTTATTTGCACATTATCTCTATCTTTAAGCCTCCAGTCACCAGAATCCAACTTTTAAAAGCCTCAATGCACAATAAAAATACCATTTGACTTGTCGACTACTGAAATAACGTTCCTCGTACGGATTCAACCGTCGTCCCGATGGTATTTCGAGCGAACACAAGCGTTTAACGAGTGTAGTTTTGTTGATTTTTGCTTGTTCTTTGCCTCCTCAGCCTCCGTCAGCTGCTGCAGTACAAATGGCAGCGCGCTCTGTGTGACCCGGGCGAGGCGGTGGGTTTGCTCGCCGCGCAGTCCATCGGCGAACCGTCCACGCAGATGACGCTCAACACCTTCCACTTCGCCGGCCGAGGAGAGATGAACGTCACGCTGGGAATCCCTCGGTAATTTAGGATTAGAAACTGAGCTGCAGCGAACGACTGTCGTGGTAATCGATTAGAAAAGGGTAAGGTGAGGTGCGTTTGGTTAGTTTTTAAAGGGCCTCTGACAGGTTGAGCCACTCATTTGACTAAAATGCAATTAAGATACATATATTTCAAATTCTACTAAAATCTTTACACATTTTACCCCAGTTTAGCAATTTCTGTAGGTTTTTAAACTTCCTGGTTGTAAATGATGACATCACGCTAGGAAATTACCATAGCAACCGCGCTGTACACTGGGCCAAAACTCCTCTAATGTCACGGATTTTTTCATTTGACAAAGAAAAATGCATTATTACATTTATTTTGTTGATTTAATGTTTAAAAAGCGTCAAAAAAGTACTTTATTTTGTGTAAATTCTGCATTACCTTTGTCTCCCCAGTGTGATGTCATCAGTTTGTTTACTTCCTGTCATTTTCAACAGATTTTTCAACTTTTCTACACAAACGGCGATCTGATTGGTGTAAAACTATATTTACAAGAAGTATTAATACACTGAATAAAGTCAAAATTAGAAAATCATAAAAACCTGTCATAGGCACTTTAAATTTAAGGTGCAGGTGAATAAGAGAAAATGTTAAATTTAAAGATATCAATGTTAAACTTCTCCCGTAGTTAAGCCGCATAAATGTAAGAAGAAAATATATTACAAGTTTTTCATCATGTCATGTTTTGATGTAGAAATAAGGCATTTTATGTGTAAAAATTGCCAAAAATACACATATTTGGATCATTTAAATCTGAAAAATTGACAGAACCAGGTTTGAATTTCATTTTGTAACATATTAGTTACAAAAAATGCACAGAGGGGATTTTGGATTTCTTATTTAGTTTTTGAGTAAAATAGATTGGACTGAAAATTGTCCTAAAAATTCAAATTTCGCCTCATTTTTTTTACTTAAAACGTCAATTAATCAAGTTTAGAATTAGATATCAACAAATCCTTGTGTTCGTTTGGTCTAAATCCTGTTGAGTCCAGATTGTACAGTTTGGTGTAGGATCTACTTTAAGGCTAATCTTTATGTCTCGAGGGACAAAAATGCATTTTAAGAAAACGTCCTTTGACGTTACAATGTCCCAGAGAAATCTATGGATGAAGTGGATTCAATGGAAGAATAAAACATATTTAGAGAGCAGATTGGACACGTCTATTGTTTCTACATGAAAGTCGATATGTGAGAGAGAAAACTGACCAAAAAAAGGGTTTTATTTGTAGTGTCTTGCCTTAAACTTTTATTTTTCAAAATTTCTTCACAAAAGTTAACTAAACGGATGTAAAACTATGATATTTTCCACAGGTGCCTTCCCTCCAAACTCAGTCAGAATTAGATAAACATGATAGACTTTAATTGAATATAAGTCCGTACATAACCAGGACTAAACAGGGAATAATCCAGAGCTAAACACCATGACAACAGCAGCTCTTAAACTCTTTCTTGGTGGTTTCAGACTGAGGGAGATCCTGATGGTCGCCACCTCCAACATAAAGACCCCCATGATGAGCGTCCCGGTCCTGGGCACCAGAAAGGCCCTGAAGAAAGCCAAGACTCTGAGGAAAATGCTCACTCGAGTCTGTCTGTCCGAGGTGAGTCTGAGCGTACACTGAGTTCGTCGACTAAATGGTTTCGTCATATTTTTGTTCATTAAAATTAAATCAAATGAAACAAAAAATAATCATCATAATGACTGAAAGGATGAATAAAATTACGTACCTTTTTGTCAACCAAAACTATTTTAGCCCAGTCCTTGACAGTTTGTTTATTTATTTTTTTGGCTTCTATTTGTTTTTTTTTACTGCTTTAATGTCTCATCTTTTAAAAATACAGAACAGAAGTAGCCTTTACATTTTTGTAGAATGGGCACAGGTATCCATCTATTGTTTCCATTGCAGGAGTTTTATATCTCAGATACATTTTTATTTTAAAGTGGGATGTTAAAGGTGCTGTACCTGATTTGAAACATGAAAAACAGAACTAGTTGAGTTGAGTCTTTACATCAGTCACATTTATCTCTCACTTACCTAATGCAGTCCCGGCATCATAAATATTCACCTCCTTGAGTTTAGAAGCACTTTTCAACACTCTCTGACAAACATTAGCATGCTAACGACGCACTTCCTGCTTCTCATAGAAAACAAAAGCTCTATAAATCTCTCATTTTCACTTGATTAGATGCTTTTACAATATATTTGCAGATTTTACTTTTTTACATACAAAAGAAATCGGGAACATGGACTAGTTCTGTTTTTCATGTTTCACAACAGTAAAAATCAGGTACAGCACCTTTAATGTTGAAAACAATTTGTTGCGCTTCATTAATTTCACTCCAATATTTATTTTCTCTTCTATACGAATGTGTTAGAGCGCCACTTACAGGCCTGACATATGTATTAAAAGCCGTTTAAAATGTGTTTCAACTGTGTGGAATGTTCTGCAGTGTGGCTTTAAGATTGTATTTTCTGAGTCGATATCTGGTCTGAAAAGTGTCAGAATCACAGTTTTTTACATTCAATAACACGAGAATAAACCTTTTAAAATGTGATTTGTCAAAATTGCTAAATGGAGGCATCTGGAGGCAAAATTAAGTAAAAGTTTCAATAATTCTCTCACATTAGATCTAAATTCTGCTGGTTTTAAGTGTTTGTGTTGGAAAAAACAACACATTTGAATCTCCAGAGTAGAAAGGTCAGTTAGTTTGCTTTTCTATTACAAACGATGGACAAAATACTATTTTCTAGCCTTAAAATTGTATTTTAGCTTCAGTATTGAGTATTTATCCAGTAAAACCCATGAATCTGGATTGTTCCTTCATCAAAAATGCAAAGTTTATTATAATTTAATGTAAAACACAATCATAAATGTGTTTAAAGCAGCTCTGATGTCACTCACATGTGTCTGAGTGGTTTTCATTTTCCAAAATCATCTACAGTTTCTCATATTTTGTGATATTCTGAGGTTAATCCCAGTTTCTCAGTGAAATCACATTATGTTCCACTTCACTTTTGCCTCCGTTCTGAATTTAGAATGTTTTTGTTTACAAACTATTAAATTTAACTTGACACAAACATTCCTTTATCGACTCACGGTTTAACAAATGTCAGCGTCTTTGGGCTCGGTATTTATTCTCGTTAATTTCATAATTTCCTGTCTGCAGCTTTTACAGAAAGTCGATGTGGTCGAGTCGCTGCGAATCGCTGGGACGTACAACAAAACGCGGACGTTCAAAGTCACCTTTCGCTTCCTGCCTCCGGAGCGTTACCGTGACGACAAACTTCTGACCCCGCACCAGATCCTGCAGTACATGGAGACGAGGTGAGGCTTAAAGGGCCCCTGACAAGTCGGGCGACTCATTTGACAAAAATGTAGTTAAGATAAATATATTTCAAATTTGGTTAAATACTTCACAAATTTCATCACAGTTTAGCAATTTTTTCGTTTTTTTTGTTTTACTTCCTGGTTGTAAATGATGACATCACACTAGGAAATAACCTAGCAACCATCCTGTACACAGGGCAAAAGCTAATTCAATGTCAGATTTTTTTAAATTTCACAAATAAAAATACATGTGAACACCTTTATTTTATTGAATCAATGTTTAAAGGATCAAAAATAGTCGTTTATTTTGTGTAAATGATGCATAACCTTTGTCTCCCCAGTGTGATGTCATCAGTGTGTTTACTTCCTGTAATTTCCAACATATTTTTTAACTTTTCTCCAGAAATGGCTGCTTGATCGGCGTAAAACTAAAATGTAAATGTACAACTGGTATTAATACACCAAATAATGTTACAATTAGAAAATCATGAAAACCTGTCATACGCACTTTAATAATTTGTTCGATTAAATAAAAAGAGTTAAAAGTGAAGGGATCGGGCGATTATACGATTGATAAAGGAACCAGAAGCAAATGGGGATGTCAGGATTATTTAGTTAATCCATAATTGTGATTATCAGGTCACAAAATAATCAAAATAACTAAAAAATTTTAACTGTGAAAAAATAAGATGTTTTAGTTCAATCTGTACTGTAAATAAGTAACTTTGGATGTAAAAACTCTTTATTTCTGTCTGTTTATGTGAGTTAAGTGTATTATTAAATTAGATTTCATAAAGATGGACACAGATTAGTGGAATTGGGATCGATTAGACAATTTTAATGAGAGAAAATTAAGTATTTTACTGTAATGTTACTGTTAGGACACCAAAAACATGGCTCTATTTGCAGCATTCACGTTGTTTAAGGGCTTAATTTTTTTTTTTTTTTAATATTCATTCCCATTGTTTGACAGCAGAGGGCGCCCCAAAGCCTAAATAATGAATTAGAAACAGAAGTGTAGTCTTTAAAGTGTGAAATTCGAATCCCAAAGTAACTAAGACCATGTTATTAATGCTTATGTCGTCGTCTTCTTCCAGGTTTTTCCGCCTTCTCGCCGACGCCATCAAGAAGCACAGCGCTAAACTGGCCTCCATCTCCGTGGAAACGAGGAAAGCGACGCTCAGAGACAAAGACAACGAAGGAGAAGGCCCGAGTGGCTCTGCAGCGGTGAGAGGCGCTTCTGTGAAACCATAGACCGTACATATCTATGGACTATGGGAGTGTGACGTCACTCATAGCGTTTGGCTCCAGCAAATGAAGCTAATCGCAGCTAGCAGTTATAGCAGCTAAAGTGGAGCTAGCAGTTATAGCGGCCAAAGTGGAGCTAGCAGTTATAGCGGCTAAAGTGGAGCTAGCAGTTATAGCGGCTAAAGTGGAGCTAGCAGTTATAGCGGCTAAAGTGGAGCTAGCAGTTATAGCGGCTAAAGTGGAGCTGGCAGTTATAGCGGCCAAAGTAGAGCTAGCAGTTATAGCGGCTAAAGTGGAGCTAGCAGTTATAGCGGCTAAAGTGAAGCTAGCAGTTATAGCGGCTAAAGTGGAGCTGGCAGTTATAGCGGCTAAAGTGGAGCTGGCAGTTATAGCGGCTAAAGTGGCGCTAGCAGTTATAGCGGCTAAAGTGGCGCTAGCAGTTATAGCGGCTAAAGTGGAGCTAGCAGTTATAGCGACTAAAGTGGCGCTAGCAGTTATATTGGCTAAAGTGGAGCCAGACTCCATATTTGGACATCCAAGTGCGTATCATGGCAACCACACGGACCAATCAGGAGGGAGGTTGTTAACAGTTTACGCCCCTCGGTGAGAGGAGACGACGACAACGTGCGGCGCTAGCTGTCAATCAAACCTGTTGCTAACACTAGCGAAAACGGCCCCTGGAAAAGGAAGCACCTGATTGGTCAGTTATTATTGCTAATAACTTGATTTATGAACAACCAACGAGGAAAAAAACACCCGATTCATGTAGAGTGAGTCAAAACTGATATTTTAGTTCCAGATGTGAGTTTGACCAAAACAGTTACAGAGTAAAGGGCTCCCGTGTCACAGAAAGTGAATGGCAGCTCGGCTTTATGGAGCCAGGAGCCTCCGTAGCTGCTTCCTATTTGGAGCGCGGCGGCTAGCATGCTAACGCGGTCCACTGATATGTACGGTCTATGTGTGAAACCCGGCGGCGTGGTTTTTAACTCGGATGAGATAACGTTTGAATGTGTGTCGCCGTAAACAGCTGGACGAAGCCGACGCGGAGGACGAGCAGCAGGAGATCGTGGACGACAAAGAGAACGAAGGAGACGCCGACGCCACCGACGCCAAACACAGAGACAAGCAGGAAGAAGAGGTAACGAACAGATGCACCGTGTGTCACTGCAGAGTATTTAACATGGCATTTTGAAGGGAACATATTCTGCTACAGTGGCTTTTTTGAGCTTTTAATCGTGTTCTAACAATGTTTCGTCATCAAAAACACATTTACTCCATCTCCATCTACCTGGGACGTAATTTTTAGACTTCATACGTCACTTATCCGAGAATCTTCTGCTGTTTTAAGTCCTTAAATCATTGCCAGACTCGCTCTGAGCGTTTCTGCCTCTGAACACATGAGCTGCTGTTGCTCGGCTAAAGCTTGTGTTTACAGCAGTGCAGTAACAGTATATGGCTGTCCAGCGAGGCGCCATCTAGTGGCTGGATGCAGTCCTTTCAGTCCTTTCAATTCAAATCAAATCAAATCAAATCAATTTATTTTTATAATGCCCAAAATCACAACAACAGTTGCCTCGATGGGCCACAGGTAAAAGCAGTTCAGATAACTGTCCCAGAATGCCCCTGTCCTTTGACCCTCCTTCGCGGCGAGGAAAAACTACAAAAAACCCCATGGGAAAAAGTAGAAACCTCGGGGAGAACCACAGTGAAGGAGAGATCCTACTCCCACGGACGGACAGGCTGCAGATGAACTAGGACTGACGCATCCACTTGGACTGTGGAGCCAGAACCACTCAAGAGGGAGGTGGCTTTAAAGAGTTCCTCCAGGCGGACGAGGAGCAGTCCACCAGTGTAGAGAGATCCTCCAGCAGGAGATGAGGAACAGTTCATCTAAAGTAGAAGGAGTTCGTACAGGCAGACGAGGTGTGGCTAATCCAGCTGTCCAGGCGGGTGGCGCATAGATCGTCCAGACAGGTGGGGTGGGGGTCGTCACTGGAGCAGCCGCAGTGCCTGAAACAGTCTCCACTCCAATGGTGAAGTGGAGAGAAAGAGAAACATGTGAACAGCAATGAACAGACTACAGTTGAAGTAATATTAAATATTGTTGATAGGTAAAGTAGGAAGAACCAGAGGATAGTGTTCAAGCTGCCATACTTCCCCCAGCAGAATTGCTCCAAGGGCAGCGTAGCTAAAACTGTAGGTTTTTATTTCTGTTCCTAACTGGCCTGACCATAAGCTATTTCAAAGAGGAACGTTTTGAGCCTGGTCTTAAATGTAGAGACTGTGTCGGCCTCTTTTACATGAACAGGAGCTGGTTCCATAACACAGGAGCTTGGTAGCTAAATGCTCGACCTCCTACTGTGCTTTTAGAGACTCTGGGGACTAACAATAGTCCAGCATTTTGAGAACGAAGAGCTCTGTTTGGATGGTACGCTACTATTGCATCTTTGAGGTAGGATGGGGCCATATTGTTTAAAGCTTTATAAGTCAGGAGGAGGATTTTAAATTTGATTCTAAACTCAACAGGAAGCCAGTGAAGAGACTCTAACACTGGTGAAATATGATCTCTTTTTCTAGTACCTGTTAATAATCTTGCTGCTGCATTTTGAACCAGTTGAAAGCTTCTTATAGAGCTTTTAGGACACGCTATAAGCAGGGCGTTACAATAGTCTAATCTGGATGTGACAAATGCATGGATGTTTTACAGGCTTGATTTATATGTGCTTTGAACGAGAGATCTTGGTCAAATAGGACCCCAAGGTTTCTTACAGTAGAGCTGGGGGCTACAGTGATATTGTCCAGAGAAACTATCTGGTCAGATAAAGAGTCTCGCAGGTGCTTAGGGCCCAGCAGAATGACCTCGGTTTTTTCAGGGTTAAGGAGCAGATAATTAAGAGTCATCCAAGTTTTTATGTCTTTCACGCAGGCACTAAGTCTGTCTACTTGATGGGTCTGATCAGGTTTCATTGATAAATACAGCTGAGTGTCATCTGCATAGCAGTGGAAGTTAATGCCATGCTTTCTGATGATCATACCTAAGGGCAGCATATAAAGTGTGAACAGAACTGGACCGAGTACTGAACCCTGCGGCACACCGTGGGTTACTTTAGAACATGGGGAAGATCTCTGGTTTACATTAACAAACTGGTACCTATCAGATAGATAGGATTTAAACCAGCTAAGGGCGGTTCCACTGACACCTACATCACATTCTAACCTCTGCAGTAGAATGTTGTGGTCGATGGTATCAAACGCTGCGCTGAGGTCCAACAGAACCAGGATTGAGACCTGTCCATCATCAGCAGCTAATAACAGATCATTTGTGACTTTAACTAGTGCAGTTTCAGTGCTGTGGTACGCACGGAACCCTGACTGAAAACTTCAAATAAATTATTGTCCTGCAGGTGGCGACAAAGCTGTTTAATCACAATTCTTTCAAGGATTTTAGAGACAAAGGGCAGATTAGAAATAGGTCTATAGTTTGCCAGTATGTCGGGGTCTAGATTAGGCTTTTTCAAAAGTGGTTTAATCACTGCATATTTGAAGGACTGAGGGACATAACCGCTTTCTAGTGAAGTATTTATTATATTAAGAATGGGATTTATAATTAGGGGGAGAATTTCTTTGAGGAGTCTACTTGGGATTGGGTCTAAAATACAAGTTGATGTTTTGGAGGACATAATGACTGAAGTTATCTCTGCCTGATCAACAGCAGTGAACCTATCTAGTATTACTGAAGGATTTGTATGGGACACTAGCTTTGCAGTCTGGGCTTGCTCAGTACTGATAGTGGGAGTAATTGCATTTAGTTTATCTCTAATAGTTGTGATTTTGCTGCTAAAGAATAAAAGAAAGTCATTGCAGCTTAGAGTAACTGGTATTGAGGGTTCTACTGCGCTGTGACAGTTTGTCAGCCTGGCTACAGTGCTGAAGAGAAATCTAGAGTTATTTTTATTTACTTCTATTAAATTTGAATAATATCTGGTTTGAGCCTTACGCAGAGCCTGCTTATAAGACAGAAGGCAAGATTTCCATTCTTTAGGGATTCTTCTGTGTGGGAGCGGCGTAAGGATCTCTCTAGTTTTCTTACCCTTTGTTTGTGAGAACGTAGTTCTTCATTGTACCGGGGAGGCTCGTTTTGGCCTGATTACTTTCTGTTTAAGTGGAGCTGCAACATCAAGAGCAGATTTTAGAGAGTTGACCATTGAGTCAACAGAGTTATCAATAGCACTGGGACTGGCGCTGTTAGCGACAGGATCACATGACGTAATATTAAATATTGGTTCTATTATTTCTCTGAACTTTAAAATAGATTTTTCAGATATTGTCCTTTTCATTATAGTTTTAGTCTGAGGAGCTGGATAGTCCTTAAGAATAAACTGAAAGGTAATTAGGAAGTGATCTGACATTATTGGGTTTTGGGGGAAGACATTAAGGTCACTAATCTCTATTCCATAAGTTAGAACCAGGTCCAGAGTGTGCTGGTGACTGTGGGTTGGTTTATTTACATTTTGAGTGAAACCAATGCTATCTAATAAAGCGCTAAAGGCATTACTGAGGCAATTATTTTCATTCACATGAATGTTGAAATCCCCAACCACCATAATATTTTCCCAGTCTAATACTAAATTTGATAGGAAGTCAAAGAATTCTGTTAAGAACAGCGAGTAAGGACCGGGAGGTCGATAGATTATTATGAGCAAAACAGCTTTTTGGTTTTTCCAGTTTGGGCAGGTGATTGATAGGATAAGGCTTTCAAATGAGCAAGACTCATTATTAATTTTATTAATTTTAGGACTCAGGAGTAAACTAGAATGTGAAATTACTGCCACCCCACCTCCACGGCCTGAGCTCCTGGCAGCTTGAAAGTTAACATGACTCTGTGGGGTGGCCTCATTTAATCTGACATAATCATCTTGTTGAAGCCAAGTTTCAGTTAAAGCTAAAAGATCAATATTATAATCGTTAATTAATTCATTAACTAAAAGTGATTTGGAGGAAATTGACCTAATGTTTAGCAATCCACATTTTACATGCTTATTTATTAGTTTATTTGTATCATGTGTAGGGATTATTTGTATTAAGTTATTTGGTCTGACACCTAAATTATCTGTATTTGGATCTGACTTATTGGCGTTATTTACACGAGGACGCGCACAGTCTCTATTTGCTTTGACTCTGAACACTTGATCTGTGACAGCTGGCGAGCTTAGCGACAGAGAAGAGACTCTGCACCCGGGACTCATATTTAGAGCGTCACTTTAGGCGACTAAGGCTATCGGCCAAATTCGAACTAAAAGTGATGTACCCTCCGAGTCGGATGGATGCCATCCCTGCGTATGAGCCGGGCTTTCCCCAGAACGCACTCCAATTGTCAACAAAGACTACGTTGTTTTGGGGGCACCAACTAGACAACCAGCAGTTGAATGCTGAAAAGCGGCTGTACATTTCAGCATTGACCCGATTGGGGAGGGGACCAGAAAATATTACGGTATCTGACATCGACTTCGCCAATTCACACACCGCTCCAACCTGCAATTTGAGCACTTCTGATTGTCTCCGCCGGGTGTCATTACCACCTCCTGGCGTGAATCACGATACGACGGAACCTCTGACTACTCTGTTTTAAAAGCCTAAGGTTTCCTTCGATGTCACCCATTCTGGCCCCGATAACACCTAACTGAGGCTGCTGGCAGCTTCACGTCTCTGACTATGGAACTTCCAATCACCAGAGTGTCACGCTCGGGCGGGCGTGTGATCGCCGAGTGGGGCAAACCTATTGCAGACGGGAAGCTTATGGTGCACTAAAGGCTGGCGTTTAGCGCATCGATCCCTCCGAACTGTCACAAATCTATCCCTGTCTTGTTCCTGGTCGGGTCCAGGCTGCGCGGGAGGCGCTGGGGGGCTGGTCTTATCCTGAGGCTTAGCCTTGCTACCGCTAACACTGCTAACTATGCTAACACTGCTACCTGCGGCGCGGTCCGGTAAACCTGATGCTACGACCTGGCTATAGCTAGACTTTAGCTCCTCCACAATGCGGATCCGCGCTTCTAACTCTGTAACCCTGGCTTCCAAAGCTACCACTACGCTACACTTCACGCAACTCTCCCTGTCGTCAGTGAAAGAAGCAGGGTTCTGACTCAACATATGACAGCTTGAACAGGTAAGGGCGAAAGAGGCGGAGGACGGGCCAGCCATGGCGCTAGTCGGCTAGGCTAGCTCCGGTTGATGCTAGCGGGCAGGGGGGGGGGATTTAATCCACGAAATACTGAACAAAGTGAGCTAAATGAGGCTCCGGGTTGTTTAGGGAGCAATTAAACTTTCAATTATGTGTAGGAGGGTAAGATAGTTTTTGTATAATTCGTGGATTAACAATAAAGTGTGGAGAACGATCACTCGCAAACGCAGAATAGACTCACCGGATGTGACGTCAGCTCCTAACCTTTCAGTAAATTCCTTTCAGTAAGAACATAATATACCTTTTTTTGTTTTAAAACATGAGCATCTTAAAGGCTTAAAACAATATGAAAAATGCTGACTATTTTTCCTTTAAGGCGAGACACTACAGGCAAAAGTCAATTTTTTTATTATAGGTCAGTTTGCTCTCAACATATCGGCTTTCATGTGGAGTGTTTTCATGTTTTATTTCATAGATTTCTCTGGGACATTGTAACTTCAAAGGCCGTTTTCTTAAAATGCATTTTTCTTTCCTTGGGCCTTAAAGTAGATCCTACACCAAACTGTACAATCTGGACTCAACAGGATTTTAACGAAACGTACAGAAGGATTTGTTGATATCTGATTCTAAAACTGATTTATTGGAGTTTTAAGTTTAAAATGAAGTGAAATGAATTTTTAGGACAATTATTAGTTCAGTTTAATTTACTTAAGATCTAAATAAGAAATCCAAAATCCCCTCGGTACATTTTTTTGTTACTAATATGAACCAAGAAATTTAAACCTGGTTCTGTCCATTTTTCAGATTTAAATGTCCCAAATATGTGGATTTTTGGTCATTTTTACACATAAAATGCCTTATTTCTACATGAAAACATGACATGATGAAAAACTTGTGATACATTTTTGTCTTACATTTATGTGACTAAACTACAGCAGAAGTTTAAGATTTTTTTCCTATTCACCTGCAGCGTCTCACCTTAAACACAAAATCAACTATATTTTTTCCCAATCCTGTCCAAAATCCATTCTATATAAGTTCACTTGACATTTTTTATATAAACTGTTGTAGGGCGATAGGGATCAATATATGGATCAATATTTATGTGTCTGAGGTAAAAAACTTCGGAACAAATAGAAGATTTACATTAAATAAAACATCTTGCTCTTTTAGTTATTTGAGTTATTTTCATTTGCACTATTGTTTTTGTCACTTTCAGTTGCATTTTTGTCTATTTTAATCTCATTTTTGTTGCTTTTTTGCCACTATTAGTTGTGTTTTTGTCACTTTTAGTCGTGTTTTTGACACTTCTTGTAGTGTTTTTGCTTTCAGACTCGTTTTTGTTGCTTACTGTCATGTTTTTGTTACTTTCAGTAGGACTTATCAATTGTAGTCAAGTTTTTGACGCTTTTAGTTGTGTTTTTGTCACGTTTTGTTGCTTTTAGTTGTGTTTTTGTCACGTTTTGCCACTTTTAGTTGTGTTTTTGTCACGTTTTGACACTTTTATTTGTTTTTTTGTCATGTTTTGTTGCTTTTAGTTGTGTTTTTGTCACGTTTTGTTGCTTTTAGTTGTGTTTTTGTCACGTTTTGCCGCTTTTAGTTGTTTTTTTGTCACGTTTTGCCGCTTTTAGTTGTTTTTTTGTCACGTTTTGACGCTTTTAGTTGTTTTTTTGTCACGTTTTGCCGCTTTTAGTTGTGTTTTTGTCACGTTTTGACGGTTTTAGTTGTTTTTTTGTCACATTTTGCCGCTTTTAGTTGTGTTTTTGTCATGTTTTGTTGCTTTTAGTTGTGTTTTTGTCACGTTTTGCCGCTTTTAGTTGTTTTTTTGTCACGTTTTGCCGCTTTTAGTTGTGTTTTTGTCATGTTTTGTTGCTTTTTGTAGTGTTTTTGTCACGTTTTGCCACTTTTAGTTTTTTTTTGTCACGTTTTGCCGCTTTTGTTTTTTTTGTCACGTTTTGACACTTTTAGTTGTTTTTTTGTCACGTTTTGACACTTTTAGTTATGTTTTTGTCATGTTTTGACGCTTTTAGTTGTGTTTTTGTCACGTTTTGACTCTTTTAGTTGTTTTTTTGTCACGTTTTGTTGCTTTTTGTCGTGTTTTTGATGCATTTAGTCGCTTTTTTTTCCTTTTTTGTTACTTTTTAGTGGCGTTGTTGTCACCGTTAGTCACGTTTTTGTAATAATTAATTGAATCTAAAGTAGTAATTCACTGCTCTGATCGTTTTGAACTCCTTTGAACACTCGAGTCATAAGTTTCAAGGTAAAAATAACAGCACTTGTCTGTGTTTTATTCGTCTCCAGGTCGACTATGACAGCGACGAGGAGGCGGTGGAGGACGCAGACGAAGCCGCCAATGACGACGACGACGAAACCCAGTCGAAGGACGAGGCGGTGGACGAGGAGCAGAACCCCTCGGCGCCGGCGGTGACCCGACTGAAGAGGCGGAGCAAAGCCAGACCCGAGGCGGAGGTCATGGACGACAGGAGGGTGAACGTGGTGCTGGCGTCCAATCCTGCCATCGAGGGCTACAGATACGACCACGTGCACGAGCTCTGGTGCGAGGTGAGAACGAGGAGGAAGAAGGGTTTTTTTTTTTATTCTGTCTTTATATTTATTAGTCTTTGTGGCATATATATTTTAGATTTAGATTTTTTTAGATCCAATTACTGTTTTTAGAGCCAATTATTGTCCCACTGCAGTTATAAAACTTGTGTAGGCCTATTTGTCAAAGTAAACAATGATCAATATTTGTATTTGCTTATTAACGAAGAATGGAGCTCTGGCCCTTTAAATCCGACAAGTTGTGGCTGTAGTTCCAATCCAATCCAACTTTATTTCTATTGCACTTTAAAGGTCCCATATTCTGCTATTTCCCCCTTTACACAGTCTATTCTAAGGGCTTTGTTGATAAATCTTTGCGTTGTGTAATATCCATAACATAACAGTTTCCAAAAAACACCCATTTCTTGGACTGGCCCCCCTCCTTGTAAAAGCAAACGGCTCACTCTGAGATCTGACCCCCCCCGAACAGAGAGCAGGCTGCTCCCCCGCCCAACCTGCGCACCTCCCCCTCCCAACCCGTGCCGAAGCCTAGAGCGGAGATGGTGCATGCGCCGTGTGCTCCGGTAAACAGCGATACACAAACACTGAATAAACATTTTATCGTCCTGACGGTGCGTCGTGCTGAGTCCTACGTCCTGGATCTGACCTGGAGTTTGACGTGCTCCAGGACCTCGGCAGCCGGACGTTGCCGTTTGGTAAATAACAAGCTAACTCTTCGATCTGTCGTATCCATCGTGTAATTACTGTGTAGCATTAGCATTAGCTGTTTTTATTCTGCGGCTGCGCGCTTCCTGGAGGCGTGGCTTAAACACCGCGTCATCCTGGTGAAGCGCGTCATCTTAGTGAGGAGCCCCCGTCTGCTGCTCAGCCGAGGGGGACGGAAAAGACAGTTCTCTAGTGAAAACATGAGGGAATCAATCAAAAAACCACTTTGGGCACAGCATATGAGGCCCAAATAGCACTGTAGGAAGGTTAAAACCTCTGAAAAGTCCATTTTGCATGATATGGGACCTTTAATAACAACACAGTTGACCAGTGTGCAGTACACAACAATATTAGTAAAACACAACAAATAGACACAGATACAAAAATACACACTGTACACTATAAAAGTCAACACATCAATGAAAGCTCATGAGAAAAGGTAAGTCTTTAGAGCCGACTTGAAGACGGACAGTGACTCTGCCTGTCTAAGGTGCAGGGGCAGCGCGTTCCATAGTTTTGGACCCGCAACAGAGAAGGAGCCATCCCCTCTAAGTTTTCTCCTGATTTTGGGACGACTAATAAGGAGTGACCTGCTGACCTGAGTGAGCGCACAGGGGCGTAGGGCTGAACCAGGTCCGACAGATAGTGAGGAGCAAGTCCGTGAAGACATTTAAAAACAAATAAAAGGATTTTAAAATCAATGCGATAAGAGAGTTAGCGCATTAGCTTCCTCCGCCGCTAACAACAACAACAACACGACACAAACCACGGAGCGACTGAAAGTAGCGCTTCTGTCCCGTTCATCTCTCCTCCGTCTCACCCTGGACTCTCGTAAATCTCCTGCTCTTTCTGGGGCTGTGGTCCTTTAGTTTAGTCTTTATGTGAAGGGACAGTGTACAGTGACATTATGCTCGTAAAACAGAGATGATCTGCAGTCCCTGGGTACAAAAATAAGTTACACAGTGCAAAGTAATATAAAACAGTTATTCATATTTCAGTAGCAGTCACAGTGCAGTTTAACATGCATGTTGTCCTCCCCCCGTCCCTTATCCAGGACTGCAGATGGAAATTAGCTCACATAGCTATAATCTGGTGCAATCATCTTTGCCCCCGAGCATAATGTCATTGTACGTGGTCCCGTTCAAATAAATAAATAAATAAATACCAATTAAACGTAGTAATTAATATAGAACAATTTCTCACACACATCCCTCACTCAATATCTCTCACACTCACACACACATTAGTAAAAATCGTTTAGAGTCGTTAAGTCGATTAATTGGTCGATGGCGTCTTAGTCGACCAACGCTTTAATTAGTCGACTACTTATTTTATTTGCGTTTAACAAATTTATGTGGCAGAAATGAGAAGATGTGGAGTGAGTCAGATGAAGATTTTGGGGTAAATCTGTATCTCTAACAAATAAATACACTGTTTACTAGTGCTTTTCTGTATACATTGTTATTTTTGCATAAACTTCTGTGCAGTTTTGGTCTTCTGAGTGCAGTTTGGGTCAGATACACGGAGATACTTCATAGTTTAGATACATTTTTACCACAAACCCGCTTTTAGTCGACTAATCGGTCGATGGGGCGGGGCTTTAGTCGACTCTTTGTACGTTTGATTCATGTGTTTTGGTGTCAGTGTTTAGTGTTTTCCTCGTCCGGTGCCTGAAGCAGAGGACACAAAAATCCAGGGACACGCAAAGTTTTAAAGAAGCTGCAGCATAACACATGTAATTAAATGTGTTTAACTCTACACACGGCGCTTTATCAGTTACAGACGAAGTCAAACGCGTCTTTAAAAGGGGAAGTCTATCGTAACAAACAGTGAATGCAACGGAAACTCTGACGTAATTTATCTATTTTTGAAAACTTATTTTAAGAAGCCATTTTTTTCAACACCCCTAGTTTCTGGTCACGCTCCGTCTGTCGCCTCGAGTCAAACACAAACACAATCCTGCATTCAGACTTGTTTACTTCAGTGACGCATGTGAAATAAATTAGCCCATTGTTTATTCATCATTTCGAATAAAATTAGCGTTTGACTGAATGTTTTCACTCCCTGTGATTATTTTTTTTAAACAGCACACCACATTTGTCTGATACATCGGACCTTGCCTGTCTTGCCTGTCCCTGTGTGGCTAATCCACCTGTCAATCAAACCACAAGGAGATAAAACTAATAATAATAATAATAATAGCTAATAATATTTCTGGACTTTTCAGGAAACTTGTTAAGTAACAGATTTTGTGTTTAGGCCACTGACTTCCAGGTTAAAAACTGCGGGGCTGATTTCTACCTGCTCCCTGATAGTATTTTAAGATAAGAGATCCTTTATTTGTCCCACAATGGGGAAATTCCAATGTTGCAGCACACAGTTTAGAGCAGGAATGAATGAAATGGGCGCATGCAATAAAAATAGGATAAATAAACATGGTAATAAAAATACAATATAAAGTATAAAGTGCACACTCTTATTTACAGTAGGTGGCTGTCTGGGAATAAATAGTAAAAATGGCAAATAAAGTGGCTTAAGTGTCTTGTTATATACAGTAAGTGACTATGGTGAGGTAAAAGTGTATTAATAGTCTGTTAAATTATATTGCACATGATTATCACAGGTGAATGACACATGTTACAGTATTGCACATGATTATCACAGGTGAATGACACATGTTACAGTATTGCACATGATTATAGCGGGTGAATGACACATGTTACAGTATTGCACATGATTATCACAGGTGAATGACACATGTTACAGTATTGCACATGATTATAGCGGGTGAATGACACATGTTACAGTATTGCACATGATTATAGCGGGTGAATGACACATGTTACAGTATTGCACATGATTATCACAGGTGAATGACACATGTTACAGTATTGCACATGATTATCACAGGTGAATGACACATGTTACAGTATTGCACATGATTATAGCGGGTGAATGACACATGTTACAGTATTGCACATGATTGTAGCGGGTGAATGACACATGTTACAGTATTGCACATGATTGTAGCGGGTGACAGACACATGTTACAGTATTGCACATGATTATCACAGGTGAATGACTCATGTTACAGTATTGCACATGATTATAGCGGGTGAATGACACATGTTACAGTATTGCACATGATTATCACAGGTGAATGACACATGTTACAGTATTGCACATGATTATAGCGGGTGACAGACACATGTTACAGTATTGCACATGATTATAGCGGGTGAATGACACATGTTACAGTATTGCACTTGATTATCACAGGTGAATGACACATGTTACAGTATTGCACATGATTATAGCGGGTGAATGACACATGTTACAGTATTGCACATGATTATAGCGGGTGAATGACACGTTACAGTATTGCACATGATTATCACAGATGAATGACACATGTTACAGTATTGCACATGATTATAGCGGGTGACTGACACATGTTACAGTATTGCACATGATTATCACAGGTGAATGACACATGTTACAGTATTGCACATGATTATCACAGATGAATGACACATGTTACAGTATTGCACATGATTATAGCGGGTGAATGACACATGTTACAGTATTGCACATGATTATCACAGGTGAATGACACATGTTACAGTATTGCACATGATTATCACAGGTGAATGACACATGTTACAGTATTGCACATGATTATAGCGGGTGAATGACACATGTTACAGTATTGCACATGATTATCACAGGTGAATGACACATGTTACAGTATTGCACATGATTATCACAGGTGAATGACACATGTTACAGTATTGCACATGATTATAGCGGGTGAATGACACATGTTACAGTATTGCACATGATTATCACAGGTGAATGACACATGTTACAGTATTGCACATGATTATAGCGGGTGAATGACACATGTTACAGTATTGCACATGATTATAGCGGGTGAATGACACATGTTACAGTATTGCACATGATTATCACAGGTGAATGACACATGTTACAGTATTGCACATGATTATCACAGGTGAATGACACATGTTACAGTATTGCACATGATTATAGCGGGTGAATGACACATGTTACAGTATTGCACATGATTGTAGCGGGTGAATGACACATGTTACAGTATTGCACATGATTGTAGCGGGTGACAGACACATGTTACAGTATTGCACATGATTATCACAGGTGAATGACTCATGTTACAGTATTGCACATGATTATAGCGGGTGAATGACACATGTTACAGTATTGCACATGATTATCACAGGTGAATGACACATGTTACAGTATTGCACATGATTATAGCGGGTGACAGACACATGTTACAGTATTGCACATGATTATAGCGGGTGAATGACACATGTTACAGTATTGCACTTGATTATCACAGGTGAATGACACATGTTACAGTATTGCACATGATTATAAGCGGGTGAATGACACATGTTACAGTATTGCACATGATTATAGCGGGTGAATGACACGTTACAGTATTGCACATGATTATCACAGATGAATGACACATGTTACAGTATTGCACATGATTATAGCGGGTGACTGACACATGTTACAGTATTGCACATGATTATCACAGGTGAATGACACATGTTACAGTATTGCACATGATTATCACAGATGAATGACACATGTTACAGTATTGCACATGATTATAGCGGGTGAATGACACATGTTACAGTATTGCACATGATTATAGCGGGTGAATGACACATGTTACAGTATTGCACATGATTATCACAGGTGAATGACACATGTTACAGTATTGCACATGATTATCACAGGTGAATGACACATGTTACAGTATTGCACATGATTATAGCGGGTGAATGACACATGTTACAGTATTGCACATGATTATCACAGGTGAATGACACATGTTACAGTATTGCACATGATTATCACAGGTGAATGACACATGTTACAGTATTGCACATGATTATAGCGAGTGAATGACACATGTTACAGTATTGCACATGATTGTAGCGGGTGAATGACACATGTTACAGTATTGCACATGATTATAGCGGGTGAATGACACATGTTACAGTATTGCACATGATTATAGCGGGTGAATGACACATGTTACAGTATTGCACATGATTATAGCGGGTGACTGACACATGTTACAGTATTGCACATGATTATAGCGGGTGACTGACACATGTTCAGGGCTAACAGTGTTCATTTTAAACGTCTTCACAACAAAGCACTGCTCGGTCGGACCATGACTATGACCCGACGATGGACAGATCTGCTCTAAATTCAACTCTACACTCAGCTTCACTCTAAATAAAGTTGGCAAATGAGAAGCAAAACAAACAAAACATGGTTCAAAAGTCTTAAAAACACTCTATTTAACTGCAGTACACGCTCTTGGCCTGTAGGTGGACCTGGCGTTGCCGGTGTCGAAGGTGCACTTTGACCTCACCAGCGTCCTGTCGTCTCTGGCCAAAAGCGCCGTTGTCATGGAGACGAGGGGCCTGACGCGCTGCCTGCTGAGCGAGGTCACCACGAAGAGCGGCGAGAAGGAAACTGTGCTGAACACGGAGGGCATCAACATGCACGAGCTGTTTAAGTACTGCGACGTGAGTACCACAAGTACTACGAGTACTACTACTACTACTACTACTGTTACTACTGCTACTACTGCTACTGTTACTACTGCTACTGCAAGTACTACGAGTACTACTGCTACTGCAAGTACTACTGCTACTGCAAGTACTACGGCTACTGCTAGTACTACTACTGCTACTGCAAGTACTACTACTACTGTTACTACTACTACTACTACTGCTACTGTTACTACTGCTACTGCAAGTACTACTGCTACTGTTACTACTACTGTTACTACTACTGTTACTACTACTACTGCTACTGCAAGTACTACTACTACTGTTACTGTTACTACTACTACTACTACTGTTACTACTACTACTACCATTACTACTACTACTACTGCTACTGTTACTGCTACAACCACCACCACTGTTACACTACTACATAACCACTACTTTACCAGCTACTACCACCTGCTTACCACCAACTGCTACCACCACCACTGTACCGCCACTGCACCGCCACCGCTGCTGCTGTTACCACAGCACCGCCAGCCGTACCACTACCAGCCACCGTTACCACCACCTGCTACTTGCTGCTGCTATTGTTTGTTACTACTACTACCATTACTACTACTACTACTACTGTTACTACTACTACTGCTACTGTTACTACTACTACTGCTATTGTTACTACTACTACCATTACTACTACTACTACTACTACTGCTACTGCTACTGTTACTACTACTACTACTACCATTACTACTACTATTACTACTGTTACTACTACTACTACCATTACTACTACTACTACTACTGCTACTACTAATCAGAATCAGAAAAAGGTTTATTTCCATTCTCAGTGAACAAAATTCACAAACATAGGAACTTGCTTCGGCGTGAGGTGCAACATAAAACAACAGAAAAATATGTAAAGGAAGACATGCATAAAATTAAGAATAAAATAAGATAAAATAGACTAAGACTATATAGAGAAATGTACAATAGACAGTAGTGCAAATGTGGCAGAGCAAATAGAGAGAAACTATTCCTGTGGCGGGAGAAGGAGGGCGAGATCTAGTAATAGAACTACTACTACTACTGTTGCTACTTCTACTACTATGTGACTGTTAGAGTCTGTGTGTTTTCTAATTATGATTTAGTTTGGTGAGAGGGCACCTGTGGCAGTTATTTACTATAGTTTTAAATGTGTGAAGTTTCCGTTTGTGAAGAAATTTTGAGAAGTGGAAGTTTGTACAAACAGGAAGTCTAAAACGGAATCATCAAAACATAACACAATTTACACACAACTGACACATTTTGACAGTTTAAACGGTCACTCAACAAAATTAAGTTGTGATCGCGTACAACCGTTTGTCAGATCATAACTAGCGTGTTATTTAGATGAATTTTGGCCCTTGTTTTCAAAATGGTTGCTATGGTAACGGTTGTGGAATTACATCTAACTATTTGCTGCTCATGTCCAATCAGGAAGTGACATTATAAACTTTACAAAAACCGCCAAATTGGAAAAATGCTTTGTAAATTTCTAAATATAATCGTTTTCAGTACGTTTTAGTGAAATGTGACGTCTAAACTGTCACATAGACTTTAAGTGATGACGCCACACACGGCATATTTCTCGCTTCTGAGTCCAAGGCGCATCCGTTAGTTGATTTTTAACGTTTTTTTCAGGCTAATAAGAAATAAATTCTCTGCAAAACCAGGAGTGCGCCGTTAGCATTAGGGCTGCACAAGGGCTGCTGCGATAACGATATTATCACAATATCTTTAACTCATTTGCATATATTTTTCTTTTCCAGGTATAAAGGATAACAATGAAGTATTCAACTCTTACTCTTAAATATAGTAGCTTAAGTACAAACAAACACACGCTGGAGATCTTTGGAGTGTTAAACCTGCAGTTGCTTTGTCCATTACTCTATAAACCATAAAAATACATGACTGAGGCATTTTAAACATTTCAGACATTGTATTCACCTTCATTTATGTTTGTATGAAATAGTGGGGGAAAAAATTAGGATCTTGAAGCAAGAGTTTTAACTAAAAACACTTAAACAATCACTTTTGTACTTAGTAACACAGTGCTTTGGGGTGAACATTTGAGTTTGATCAGTAAAAACCGTAAAGTACAGAAAAAAAGTGAAGTAAAAACAAGCTCAGGCGCACAAGAAACACAAGATTAATGCATTTAACCGTTAGAAATTATCCCTCATCTTTGCGATATGCATATTGCGATAACAAATGCGATATTTTTTCGATATATTGTGCAGCGCTAGTTAGCATGCTAGTGCTTGTTACTGACGTGGGTAATTGAGCGAGTGTAAATACTTCGACTTCCACTACGTTTTTAACTTCCTTTTCAAGTAATTTTCAATCTGCAACTGGTCAAAGTTCCACACTTCCCCTTGGACTTTCCTCTTTAAATGGTCTGTAAACAGTTTCTCAGACCAACTCCATTGAATTGGTTAAAAATGACTTTAAGATGGACGTCGAAAGATATTGATTTTAAAAACTGTGTCCAAATGAAAGCTCTCAAACCTTGTCCACGATGGATCACTGCTGGACGAATGAAGGACTCCACTGACCTTCTTTGCATTCATTGTATTCTTTTATATTTTTCAGGTTCTGGACTTGAAGCGTCTTTACTGTAACGAGGTCCACGCGATGGCCGCCACGTACGGCATCGAAGTCGCTCTGAAAGTCATCGAGAAGGAGATCAAGGACGTGTTCGCCGTTTATGGTAAATACTCTCACAGCCAGCAGGAAACTTCAGAGATTTAAGAAGATAATCATTAGGGCTGTCAAAGTAAAAGCGTTAACTCAGGCCTTTAATCATAGAAAATTGACGCGGATTAATCACAGACTGACGCGGATTAATCACACGGGATGATTTGACAAAACACGCTCTTTTAGATCACGCAGGAGGCTTTACCTGAAGTGAAAGAGGAAGGTACAGGGGAAGTGCTTTAGTCACGCGGATCATTTTACATATAATCCATAAATCCTCACATCGACGAGTGCAGAAACCTCAGGGGCTGATGTTTACGAGCGCGGAACTGTGAAGAGCTGTCCACGCCGCAAAACAAACCAAACACACGGCTCGACACGTGATCTCCGCCGCGTGTGCTACATGATGAAAACAAAACTTGTGTGTGAGCGCTAAAACAAGTAAACATGTCACCAAACTATAACAGAGCACGTGTTGACCATAGAACTATAATTAAAACTGGAAGATGAATCCAAAATGGCGTCCTGTTCCTCCCTGTGGCGTGTGCTCATTGGCGCATGACTCCAAAAAGTTCTTTACTTCCTGATACGGAGGCGGCCATCTTTGCTTTAGGGCGCCACGTGACCACAATCCCCCATGATGCTTTGAGCGACGTGAACGACCAGCAGCTGCAAGTTTTTGTGTTAGCGTTAGCTTGTGTGATTATAATTGTGTTCTTCATGTTAGACACACGTGAAGCGTCTGAAATGAAATAAAATACAACTTACAGGTGTCTCTAGTCAAGCCTTTTCCACGAGCTTCTGTTTGTATCGTCCGACGCTCGTTTATGTGACTCACACATGTTTGTGTGACGTCACTTCATATAAAAACGGTAATTTAGGTGATTTTAGAAACGGTAGAAAAGAACATTTCCTTCTATTTTATTTAAATACTGATAATAATTCAGTACTGTCTGCAATTATAATGTGCAATTTGAGAAAAAGGCTGGTTCCAAGAGGCTGCAGTACCTCGCACGACCACTAATCAATCAGGGACACAGACAGAGGGGGTGTACCTTATCCAGTTAATTTAATACATCCATGGTGTTGACACCAAAACAACAGCTCCATCTACCACCATGAATGTCAGTTACCGCTGTAACTATAGTTCCCTGAGTGTATGAAAGGCCCTTAATCCATTAAACCTGTGTTTGGTCATGTGTTAGTCTGGAATTACCTGAAACATGTACCACACACTCTATGAAATGTGTAGACTTTAATTAAGTCTAGACAGATCTACATAATGTATTTAGATCTGTGAATTAATAACATGATTTAAGGCAGAAATGCTCAGAACGAGTCCGGCGATGATTTAAGGACTTAAAACAGCAGAAGATTCTCAGATAAGTGACGTCAGTTATCGGGAAAAACGTCGAAGGAGTTCAGCAGGAAGTGTTTTTGACGGTCGGAGGGAGAGGATTTTCCAACCGGTATTCCTCAAACGACCGTGAATGAAGCTAAACGCAACTCCAGGTGTGTTTTTGATGACGGAACATTGTTAGAACAGGGTTAAAAGCTCAAAAAAGTCAATTTAGCATCACATTTGTCCTTTAATCTCTGTGAGCGGCGAGGTCTTGTGCACTGTGGGGTTTTACAGCCTTGGTATAACTACTCCCAAGGTTTTGTTGTTTGGACCGGATAAAGCCACGCTCCAACTGATGATTTGTTGTTTTCATTCTGTCATAAGTCTTAACAAACACTGTGAAAAACTAAAGAAAAGACAAACATACTTTTATCAGAACACCAAATAAACACAAAATATGAAATAAATAAAGAATAATTACCGTGTGCCTTCTGACCAAACATTAGGAGTGGTTAGCTGTTTGTTTGTTGCTTTCTTTCCGTGTCCGTGTGTGCTTTCTCTCTCTTTTGGCTTTTAGCAAAAACGTCCTGCTTAACACGTGCGCCAATCATGTAAACAATTCCCCTTTTTACCAGCAGAGGTCAGTGGCAGGCACCAGAATTTACATTTCTGTCCTCTGCGCAGGTATCGAGGTGGACCCGCGGCACCTCTCGCTCGTGGCTGATTACATGTGCTTCGAGGGGGTCTACAAACCTCTGAACCGACACGCCATGCAGTCCAACTCCTCGCCGCTGCAGCAGATGACCTTCGAGACCAGCTTCAAGTTCCTCAAACAGGCCACGATGCTCGGTAAGATCACGTGCGAGACGACGACGACTCAGAAATTGTGCCGTTTTAGATTGTTATTTCATGCAGATCGCTACCAAAACGTCTACTTCTGGCTCAATTGCAAGTATCCTTTATGGTTTCTTATTGACCCTTTAAAATGTGACGTCATCAATATTCCGGACTGGAGGCAAAGTTGAGTTTTCTGTAAATTTTTTCAATGATTGTCTCACATTAGATCTAAATTCTGCTGGTTTTAAGTGTTTGTGTTGGGGAAAAAGCAGCACATTTGACTTTCCAGAGTAGAAAGGTCTTTGCTTTTCTGTAACAAACGATGTACAAAATATTTTCTAGTCTTAAAATTGTATTTTAGCTTCAAAATAATCTAATTTATGGAATAGTGTATACAGTGATCTCTCGCTATATCGCGTTTCGTCTTTCACGGCTTCGCTACTTCACGGATTTTTTTTACAGTGCGGATATTTTTACAGTGCATCTGAATCCTGATTGGCTCAGGGGCTTTACTGTTGTCTAGAAATAAAATATTGACGCTGTACTGTATTGGTTTTTCACTTGTCAACAGTTTTCGTTTCTGTATATTCTGCCAACTTTACGTTTGCATTTTTTCTCTGTGACAAAACCCACAATGTCGAAGAAACGCTCTGCGCCGACAACGGGACCTCCAGACGCGCCAAAGAGGCTGAGGAAGATGCTAACTATTGCAGAAAAAGTTACACTCCTGGACATGCTAAAGGAAGGTAAAAGCTATGCGGCTGTGGGGCGCCATTACGGAATAAACGAATCTTCGGTTCGTTCCATAAAGAAGGAGGAAAAAAATATAAGAACCACAGCAGCAATAAGCTTTAACAAGGACGCTAAAAGAGTTGTGACAGTCCGCAATAAGGCCATTGTAAGGATGGAGTCTGCTTTAGCTTTGTGGATTAATGACTGCAGGAAAAAGAGCATAACGCTGGATACCAACATTATCCATACAAAAGCTAAAAAACTTTATGAAACCTTTGCTAACAGCGAAGAGGATGCGGATCCTGGGCCTTCAACAAGTGCTGTTCACGCCGTCTCAAGCTCATTTAATGCCAGCAAGGGCTGGTTTGAGAAATTTCAGAAACGCTTTGGACTTAAAAATGTTTCTCTGCACTGAGAGGCCGCTTCTGCGGATACAGCTGGAGCAGAGGAATACGCGAACAACACATTTAAAGCCATCATTGAGGAAGGAGGATACAAGCCTGAGCAAGTTTTTAACATGGATGAGACAGCCTTATTTTGGAAAAGAATGCCCTCTCGCACTTTTATCATGCAAGAAGAAGCAAAGGCTCCGGGATTTAAGGCCCAAAAAGACCGCGTGACTCTAATTATGTGTGGAAATGCTGCAGGTTTTATGATAAAGCCAGGGCTCATTTATAGGTCCAAAAATCCTAGAGCCCTGAAAAACAAAAATAAGGATGCATTGCCCGTTTACTGGATGTACAATTCAAAGGCTTGGATGACAAAAGCGCTCAATCAGGATTGGTTCAAACACTGTTTCATTCCGGAGGTTAAGCGTTATTTGAGAGGAAAAGGGCTAGACTTTAAAGTGCTTTTGCTCGTTGACAACGCCGGGGGTCACGATGATGATTTGTCATATGAAGGTGTGAAAATAGAATTTCTGCCACCGAACACCACATCACTGATTCAGCCCATGGACCAAGGCATCATCGGCGCTTTCAAGGCTCTCTATACGCGCAACACGATGCACCATCTTGTTGAGGCCATGGACGCGGATCCAGATTTCTCACTAAAAAACTACTGACACGGATACACCATTGCATCGTGTCTCCAAAATATTCAGAGGGCCATTCGGGAGATGAAAACTGAAACTTTGAATGCCTGCTGGAAAAAACTGTGGCCTGAGGCAGTGCAAAACGCAACCGGAGTCTCTCCTGACGAGCTCCATCACGCTGCAGTGGATACGGCTGTGAATCTAGCCAAACAGCTTGGAGGTGACGGCTTTAATGACATGACTGCTGATGAAATTAATGCCCTGATTGATACACACGCACATCAACTGACAGACGAAGACCTGGCAGAGATGACAAAGCCACCAAGCCAGGATGAGGGAGAAGAGGAAGAAGAAGACACACGTGTTGATAAAGAGGAGGAGGACAGTGCAGTGCAGACAGTGTGCTGTTGTTTTACTGTCGGTCTCAAACAGGAAACGCTAACTTCTCACTGATTTATCGATATTGAATTGTTATAAATAGCAGTCGCTGGTTCAAACATCGGTTGTATTTGTGGAAAATAAACTTTCAACGTGCCTCAATTTGTCAAATTTAATTTGTATTTATCAGGCTTACAACTATTATCATTTCTCAAAGTCACATTGTTTACCTTTAGCAAACGTTTCATTCATTCTCAGGCTTTTTTTTTGAGGTTCTGCTTGAAGAGCTTATCCATATTGACTTGTTTGGATTTTTCCCTTTAAACATTTGTCTTTTCAAGCAGAAAATCTTATGCAAATATTCCCCCGACAAAGAGCAGAATGTGGAAAATGCCAAAACTCTGGTTATTCTCAGCGGCAGAATGTAAACAATACACCGGCCTAAAGCTTACAGCTGTTTTTTTTACTCGTGGCCTCAAGATTTTCACTCTTAAAGGTGCAGTATGGAACTTTTCTAGAGGTTAAGCCACTTGTATGTCCTACTATAATGTCTCCTTTTGCCTGGAATGTTCCACAGTATGACATTATTTTGCATTTATCCAAGCAAAGCAATAGTATGATGTAAGTTTGGGTGATATAGCGATAAAAAGATGAGCTGGTCCCTGTGACAATCTGCTGTTTTTGTGAAATCGTCGTATCGTGATTGACTGTTTGTGTCTTTAATGCAGCTGTCTGTCCAAACACACTTTTTCTCCTGTTGTTTAGCCTCTGAAGCCTCTGAGCAGATGACTTTATTTACCTCTTAAAGGCCAGAGCTGCACAATTAAACCAAATGGACAAATCTACAAACATGTTCTGAAACAAGCAACAAAACTTTGACCAAAAGCGATAAAAATGTGTTTGAAAGTGACTAAAACGCATCTAGAAACAACAAATGTGACTGAATGAACCAAAACGCGACTACAAGTGAAAAAAACGTGACTGAAAGTGACAAAAACGCGGCTTAAAGTGACAAAAACTAAAAACGGCAAAAACGCAACAAAAAAAAACAACTAAAAGCTGCAAAAACGCGACTGAAAGTGACAAAAACGCAACGAAAAAATGCGACTAAAAGCGACCAAAACACAACTAAAAGTGACACTAACGCAACTAAGTGACAAAAACGCGACTGAAAGCAAGAAAGATGTGACTTAAAGTGACAAAAACGTGACTAAACATGACAAAAACACGACTAAAAGTGACACCAACGCGACTAAGTGTCAAAAATGCGACTAAAAGTGACAAAAACACGACTAAAAGCAACAAAGATGTGACGTAAAGTGACAAAAACGTGACTAAAAGGAACAAAAACACAACTAAAAGCGACAAAATTGTGTTTTAAAATCTGAATATGAACTGGAACCTATTATTAAAACATAAATCTCAAATCTAATCACAGTCACATTGATCAGAAAAATCACAATTAGACATTTGTCCTAAATGGTGCAGCTCTGTTAAAGACATGAGAAAAACATGAATTGTCGAAATCGAAATCATGATCTGGCCCCAAGAAAATCGTCATAAAATGTTTCCCACGATGTATTTGTTCTGGAGAAGAAAGAGAGGGTTTGCAGCTGTCGGTTTGAACCTTGGTCTGTTTTAAAGTCTGAGAACAGTTTAATAGAAACAGAAACCTTTAACTGCGTCATTCTTAACCACAGCCTGATTTGATCTCAGTCGTTTACAGAGCGCGAACACGGTTTACAGTATGACACACATACGCTGTGGTGGGCAGTGTTGTTTACTTATTTAACCGTTAATATAAAATCAGCTGGGTGATAATTAACTTTAGATACACTAGACCAGTGTTTTTCAACCCTTTTGGAGTTAAAACGACAATAACGCGACTAAAAGTGACACAAACGTGACTTAAAACGACAATAACCTGACTAAAAGTGACACAAACGTGACTTAAAACGACAAAAACACGACTATAAGCGACAAAAACGCGATTAAAAGAGACAAATACGTGACTAAAAGTGACACCAACGCGACTAAAAGCAACAAAGATGTGATTTGATGTGACAAAAACATGACTAAAAGCAACAAAAAAACGATTAAAAGTGACAGAATACTTTTAAATATGACAAACACAACTGAACGTCACAAAAACACGTGTAAAAGCAACAAAAACATGACTAAAAGTGACACCAACGTGACTAAGTGACAAAAACGCGACTAAAAGTGACAAAGAGTACGTTTGAATATGATAAACAACGGGTGCACGGTTTACAGTATGACACATATGCTGTGGTGGGCAGTGTTGTTTACTTATTTAACCGTTAATATAAAGTCAGACGGGTGATAATTAACTTTAGATACACTAGACCAGTGTTTTTCAACCCTTTTGGAGTTAAAACGACAATAACGCGACTAAAAGTGACACAAACGTGACTTAAAACGACAAAAACGCAACTAAAAGTGACACAAACGCCATTTAAAGAGACAAAGACGTGACTAAAACTGACAAGAACGCAACAAAACGCGACTGAAAGCGACAAAAACACGACTAAAAGTGACAAAGATGTGACTTAAAGTGACAAAAACGTGACTAAAAGCGACAAAAACACGACTTAAAGCGACAAAGAGTCCATTTAAATATGACAAACACAATTGAACGACACAAAAACACGACTAAAAGCGACAAAATTGTGTTTTCAAATGTGAATTTGAACAGAATCCTATTATTAAAACATAAATCTCAAATCTAATCACAGTCGCACTGGTCAGAAAAATCACAATTAGACATTTGTCCTAAATGGTGCAGCTCTATTAAAGACATGAGAAAAATACATGTGAACATGAATTGTGATAAAATCATGATCTGGCCCCAAGAAAATCATCATAAAATGTTTCCCACGATGTATTTGTTCTGGAGAAGAAAGAGAGGATTTGCAGCTGTCGGTTTGAACCTTGGTCTGTTTTAAAGTCTGAGAACAGTTTAATAGAAACAGAAACCTTTAACTGCGTCATTCTTAACCACAGTCTGATTTGATCTCAGTCGTTTACAGAGCGCGAACACGGTTTACAGTATGACACACATACGCTGCGGTGGGCAGTGTTGTTTACTTATTTAACCGTGAATATAAAGTCAGATGGGTGATAATTAACTTTTGATTCACTAGAGCATTGATTTTCAGCCAGCGTGCCGGGGAACACTAGTGTGGCTTGAAAAAATGTCAAGGCATGTCAATTTCAGTTTACATATTGACATTTCAGAGTGTCATGGAACAACTTCTGTGCCAAAAACGCAAAACCATCACTATTGACAAATTTAAAGAACCAGACAGTGATCAGGGATGGGACGATAAACAATAATATTGTTTATCGTGATAATAAGGGAAGACAATAATCGTTTGTGGTGCATTTTCTTTAATTTAATTAATTTAACAAAGATAATCGCCATTTTGTCACCAGATTGTGCAGAAAAAAAGCAACGTATCTATTATGTTCTCGTCTAGATCGTTTTTGTTTTCACTTAAAATAAAGTACAAATATGTCAGAAGTTATTTATAATGAGAAAGTAATGTCTTTATACGTCACATTTTCAAACTGTCAATTTTAATAACTATCGTGATATTATCGTTAATCGCAATTATTTTTGCCAAAAACACGACTGCAAGCGACAAAAACATGACTAAAAGCGACACCAACGCGACAAAAACGCGACTAAAAGCAACAAAGTTGTGACTTAAAGTGACAAAAACACGACTGAAAGCAACAAAAACACGACTAAAAGAGACAAAGAGTACGTTTAAATATGACAAACACAACTGAATGTGACAAAAACGTGACTAAAAGCAACAAAAACGCAACTGAAAGCGACAAAAACGCGACTAAAAGTGACACCAACGCAACTAAGTGACAAAAACGCGACTAAACGAGACAAAAACGCGACTAAAAGTGACACCAACGCGACTAAGTGACAAAAACGCGACTAAAAGCAACAAAGATGTGACGTAAAGTGACAAAAAGGTGACTAAAAGCAACAAAAACGTGACTAAAAGCAACAAAAACGTGACTAAAAGCAACAAAAACGCGACTGAAAGCGACAAAAACGTGACTAAAAGCAACAAAGATGCGACTAAACGCGACAAAAGCACGACTGAAAGTGACACCAACGCGACTAAGTGACAAAAACGCGACTAAAAGCAACAAAGATGTGACGTAAAGTGACAAAAAGGTGACTAAAAGCAACAAAAACATGACTGAAAGCAACAAAAACACGACTGAAAGTGACACCAACGCAACTAAATGCGACAAAAACATGATTAGAAGCAACAAAAACACGACTAAAAGTGACAAAAAGGTGACTAAAAGCAACAAAAACATGACTGAAAGCGACAAAAACACGACTAAAAGAGACAAAGAGTACGTTTAAATATGACAAACACAACTGAATGTGACAAAAACGTGACTAAAAGCAACAAAAACGCGACTGAAAGTGACACCAACACGACTATGTGACCAGGGATGGAACAATAAACAATAATATAATTCATTGTGATAAAAAGGGAAGACAATAATCGTTTGTGCTACATTTTGTTTAATAATCGCCAACAAAGATAATCACCATTTTGTCTCCAGATTGTGCAGAAAAAAAGCAACTTACCCTTTATGTTCTCCTCTAGATCGTTTTTGTTTTCACTTATAACAAAGCACAAATACTTTACTTTACTACCATTAAGTAAAGTTGTTATGCTCATACATTTTATTTGTCAGATAATTGAGTTTTGACCCAGTGCTGCAGAATTTCCTGGTGTGATGTCATGATTTACAACCAGGAAGTGAAAATGTAAACCTAAAAAAATTGGCAAATTGGGATAAAAAAAAAGTCAATTCTTTAACAGAATCGTAAATATCATTATGTTAACTGTAGTACTTCGACCTGTCATGGGCACTTTAACTGTGAAAAGAGGAAGTAGATATATTTAAACATGGCTTCTGTTTTTGTGTTCATTATGACACCATTAACGGGAATCTGAAATATGTAAAATTGACTTCAAATAACATGTTTCAAAATAAGAGTTCAATTTCAATCTCTTTTAAAACCTAAAATCATTCCACGTGTCTTTGTGTCACGTCTTAAAATCCCAGAAGATACAATTTTAGCATTTTTCTTATTTACTTTTTATTGTTTTTGTAAAATATAACAAACACAACTGAACGTGACAAAAACGCGACTGAAAGCAACAAAAACACGACTAAAAGTGACACCAACGCGACTAAGTGACAAAAACGCGACTAAAAGCAACAAAGATGTGACTTAAAGTGACAAAGAGTACGTTTAAATATGACAAACGCAACTGAACGTGACAAAAACACGACTAAAAGTAACAAAAATGTGACTGAAAGCGACAAAAACACGACTAAAAGCAACAAAAACACGACATAAAGCAACAAAAACACGACTAAAAGTGACACCAGCGTGACTAAAAGCGATACAGTTGTGACAAAAACGCGACTAAAAGCAACAAAAATGCGACTAAAAGCGACAAAAATGCGACTAAAAGCGACAAAAACACGACTAAAAGCGACAAAAACGCGACTAAAAGCGACAAAAACTCGACTAAAAGCGACAAAAACACGACTAAAAGCGACAAAAATACGACTAAAAGCGACAAAAATACGACTAAAAGCGACAAAAACGCGACTAAAAGCGACAAAAACACGACTAAAAGCGACAAAAACATGACTAAAAGCAACAAAAACACGACTAAAAGCAATAAAAACACGACTAAAAGTGACAGAGTATGTTTAAATATGACAAATACTAAAAGCAACAAATACACGACTAAAAGCAACAAATACACGACTAAAAGTGACAAAAACACGACTAAAAGTGACACCAGCATGACTAAAAGCAACAAAATTGTGTTTTAAAATCTGAACATGAACTGGAATCTATTATTAAAACATAAATCTCAAATCTAATCCCAATCACGAAATAACTACAAACAGAGCGCCAAATGACAGAAACAAAGAGTATTCCAAACAAAATCAGTCGGGGAACTGTCCTTTTTGTATTTTTCCCGTTTGTCCAAATGTTCGGCAAATTTGTCCATTTTCAAATTCACCGCTAAAGTTTGTATTTCCATTTCGTAAACGTTCAAAGTTCAAATCCGTCCCTGTCATCCATCTCTTTGTCATCGGTATCCACTGGTATCCATCAATCATTTCCATTGTTGAAGTTTTGCATTTTAAAATCCTCTTGTGCGCAGCCGGTTGAACTAGTTCCCAGCTTTCATAAACGTTTTGACACATTTTTTGTGTCAATGTGCGTGATTTATTTATTTTTTTACCTCAGGGTGAGACGCTGCAGGTGAATAGGAAAAATCTTAAATTTAAAGATATCAATGTTAAACTTCTCCTGTAGTTTAGTCACATAAATGTAAGAAAAATGTATTATAAGTTTTTCATCATGTCATGTTTCAAATAGATTTAAGGCATTTTATGTGTAAAAATCGCCATATTTGGGACATTTAAATCTGAAAAATGGACAGAACCAGGTTTAAATTTCTTGGTTCATTTTGTACACATTTTAGTTACAAAAAAATGTACAGAGGAGATCTTGGATTTCTTTTTGAGTAAACTAGATTGGCCTGAAAATTTTCCCAAAAATTCAAATTTCGCCTCATTTTTTTCTACTTAAAACTTCAACAAGGGTGCACGGTGGCAGAGCGGCTAGAGCTTCTGCCTCTCAATAAGGAGATCGTGGGTTTGAATCCCAGACCACCCCAACATCGTGGTTTCGAATTCCGGACCACCCTAACATCACTCGATCTCTCTGGGTGGAGTCTGCATGTCCTCCCCGTGTTACCGTGGGTTCTCTCCAGGTTCTCCGGCTCCTCCCACCGTCCAAAGACATGACTGTGTAGGTTAATTGACAACTCTAAATTGTCCGTAGTGAATGAATGTGAGAGTGAATGGTTGTTTGTCCTTGTCTGTCTCTCTGTGTTTGCTGCGATGAGTTGGCCACTGTCCAGGGTGTACCCCGCCTAAGGCCCAAAGTCACTGGGATAGGCTCCAGTCACCCGCGACCCCTAACGGGAATAAGCGGTAGAGAATGAATGAATGAATGAAAAAAACTTCAACAAATCAGGTTTACAATTAGATATCAAAAAATCTTTGGGTACATTTCGTCTAAATCCTGTTGAGTCCAGATTGTACAGTTTGGTGTAGGATCTACTTTAAGGCTGATCTTTATGTCTCGAGGGAGAAAAATGCATTTGAAGAAAACGTCCTTTGAAGTTACAATGTCCCAGAGAAATCTTGTTTGTTTTATTTATTTGAATGGGACAGCATGTATTAATGAACATCTTTGGCTGTAAATACACCAGATTTAGCTCAGGGCTAATTTCCATCCGTAGTCCCACAAGACAAAGAATAAAAACAAATAAGTGTACAACTGTATACGATGCACACATATAACATGACATAAAATAGAAACAGTTAGACAAGGCAATAATATCAGTTAAAATGACATGAATCTAGGAAAAGGTCTTTGACAGTTAATAAACCATTCTTTTAGTTGTTTCTTAAATGAGGCAAGTGTAGGGCTGTCCCTAATTACAGTTGGCAGAGTGTTCCAGCTTGTGCAGCCCTTCACAGAAAGCACATTTTGGGAGAAAGTGCACTTCCTGAACTGCACTTCACAATCCCCTCGTATTGTGGATCTAGAGCTGGTCGCACAGTTGTTGTTTTTTTATGAATTCCCTTAAAGGTGGTGGGGTAGAACCGTTTATTGCTCGATAAATCTATGGATGAAGTGGATTCAATGGAAGAATAAAACATCTTTAGGAGCAGATTGGACACGTTTGTTGTTTCCACATGAAGCCTATGTGTTGAGAGAGCAAACTGAGAAAAAAAAAAAAGAGTTTTACCTGCAGTGTCTTGTCTTTAACTGTCAAAGCGCGTGACTCAAATGTCTCTTTCTGACACGTTTACAACAAATAAAATGTTTTAGATCAGAGCCGCTTGCATCTGCTTGATCTTTATCACAGAGTTCTGCCTTTACAAAGCACTTTTGAGAGGAAAACAGATTTTAATCAAGAGAGAAGTTGAGTAACAGCTTTAAGACGAGATACTGCAGGTTTTTTGTTTTTTTTTGTCAGATTGCACTCTCAACATAAAAACATGGACCTGGAAACGACAAACTTGTCCCAGCTTAGTCCTGGTTTAGACCGGGTTTAGACCTGATGTTTTCCCGGTTTAGTCCTGGTTCAGTCCTGGTTCAGTCCTGGTTCAGTCCTGGTTTAGTCCTGGTTCAGTCCTGGTGTAGACCTGGTGTAGTCCTGGTTTAGTCCTGGTTTAGTCCTGGTTTAGTCCTGGTTCAGTCCTGGTTCAGTCCTGGTTTAGTCCTGGTTCAGTCCTGGTTTAGACCTGGTGTAGTCCTGGTTTAAACCTGGTGTTGTCCTGGTTTAGTCCTGGTTTAGTCCTGGTGTAGTCCTGGTGTAGTCCTGGTTTAAACCCGCATTAGACTCTGTTTGGACCCGGTTCAGTCCCAGTTTAGACCCAGCTTAGTCCCGGTTTAGTCCCGGTGTAGTCCTGGTTTAAACCTGGTGTTGTCCGGGTTTAGTCCCGGTGTAGTCCCGGTGTAGTCCTGTTTTAGTCCTGGTTCAGTCCTGTTTTAGTCCTGGTTCAGTCCTGTTTTAGTCCTGGTTTAGTCCTGGTTCAGTCCCGGTTCAGTCCCGGTTTAGTCCCGGTTTAGTCAAATCAAATCAAATCAAATCAATTTATTTTTATAATGCCCAAAATCACAACAACAGTTGCCTCGATGGGCCACAGGTAAAAGCAGTTCAGATAACTGTCCCAGAATGCCCCTGTCCTTTGACCCTCCTTGGCGAGAAGAAAACTACAATAAACCCCATGGGAAAAAGTAGAAACCTCGGGGAGAACCACAGTGAAGGAGAGATCCTACTCCCACGGACGGACAGGCTGCAGATGAACTAGGACTGACGCATCCACTTGGACTGTGGAGCCAGAACCACTCAAGAGGGAGGTGGCTTTAAAGAGTTCCTCCAGGCGGACGAGGAGCAGTCCACCAGTGTAGAGAGATCCTCCAGCAGGAGATGAGGAACAGTTCATCTAAAGTAGAAGGAGTTCGTCCAGGCAGACGAGGTGTGGCTAATCCAGCTGTCCAGGCGGGTGGCGCATGGGTCGTCCAGACAGGTGGGGGTGGGGGTCGTCACTGGAGCAGCCGCCGCAGTGTCTGAAACAGTCTCCACTCCCGGGGAAGTGGAGAGAAGAGAAACATGTGAACAGCAATGAACAGACTACAGTTGAAGTAATATTAAATATTGTTGATAGGTAAAGTAGGAAGAACCAGAGGATAGTGTTCAAGCTGCCATACTTCCCCCAGCAGAATTGCTCCAAGGGCAGCGTAGGCTAAACTGTAGGTTTTTATTTCTGTTCCTAACTGGCCTGACCATAAGCTATTTCAAGAGAGGAACGTTTTGAGCCTGGTCTTAAATGTAGAGACTGTGTCGGCCTCTTTTTACGTGAACAGGAGCTGGTTCCATAACATAGGAGCTTGGTAGCTAAATGCTCGACCTCCTACTGTGCTTTTAGAGACTCTGGGGACTAACAATAGTCCAGCATTTTGAGAACAGAAGAGCTCTGTTTGTTGGGTGATGCGCTACTATTGCATCTTTGAGGTAGGATGGGGCCATATTGTTTAAAGCTTTATAAGTCAGGAGGAGGATTTTAAATTTGATTCTAAACTCAACAGGAAGCCAGTGAAGAGAATCTAACACTGGTGAAATATGATCTCTTTTCTAGTACCTGTTAATAATCTTGCTGCTGCATTTTTGAACCAGTTGAAAGCTTCTTATAGATCTTTTAGGACACTCTGTAAGCAGAGCGTTACAATAGTCTAATCTGGATGTGTCAAATGCATGGATGAGTTTTTAGGCATCATCTCTGGGCAGGATTTTTCTAATTTTGGTTATGTTACGCAAATGAAAGTAGGCTGTTTTACAGGCTTGATTTATATGTGCTTTGAACGAGAGATCTTGGTCAAATAGGACCCCAAGGTTTCTTACAGTAGAGCTGGGGGCTACAGTGATATTGTCCAGAGAAACTATCTGGTCAGATAAGGAGTCTATGAGGTGCTTAGGGCCCAGCAGAATGACCTCGGTTTTTCAGGGTTAAGGAGCAGATAATTAAGAGTCATCAAGTTTTTATGTCTTTCACGCAGGCACTAAGTCTGTCTACTTGATGGGTCTGATCAGGTTTCATTGATAAATACAGCTGAGTGTCATCTGCATAGCAGTGGAAGTTAATGCCATGCTTTCTGATGATCATACCTAAGGGCAGCATATAAAGAGTGAACAGAACTGGACCGAGTACTGAACCCTGCGGCACACCGTAGGTTACTTTAGAACATGGGGAAGATCTCTGGTTTACATTAACAGTCTCGGTTCAGTCCTGTTTTAGTCCTGGTTCAGTCCTGGTTCAGTCCTGGTTCAGTCCTGGTTCAGTCCTGGTTCAGTCCTGGTGTAGACCTGGTGTAGTCCTGGTTTAGTCCTGGTTTAGTCCTGGTTCAGTCCTGGTTCAGTCCTGGTTCAGTCCTGGTTTAGTCCTGGTTCAGTCCTGGTTTAGACCTGGTGTAGTCCTGGTTTAAACCTGGTGTTGTCCTGGTTTAGTCCTGGTGTAGTCCTGGTTTAAACCTGGTGTTGTCCTGGTTTAGTCCTGGTTTAGTCCTGGTGTAGTCCTGGTTTAAACCCGCATTAGACTCTGTTTGGACCCGGTTCAGTCCCAGTTTAGACCCAGCTTAGTCCCGGTTTAGTCCCGGTGTAGTCCTGGTTTAAACCTGGTGTTGTCCGGGTTTAGTCCCGGTGTAGTCCCGGTGTAGTCCTGTTTTAGTCCTGGTTCAGTCCTGTTTTAGTCCTCGTTCAGTCCTGTTTTAGTCCTGGTTTAGTCCTGGTTCAGTCCCGGTTCAGTCCCGGTTTAGTCCCGGTTTAGTCTCGGTTCAGTCCTGGTTCAGTCCTGGTTCAGTCCTGGTTCAGTCCTGGTTTAAACCTGGTGTTGTCCTGGTTTAGACCTGGTGTAGTCCTGGTTTAAACCTGGTGTTGTCCTGGTTTAGTCCTGGTGTAGTCCTGGTTTAAACCTGGTGTTGTCCTGGTTTAGTCCTGGTTTAGTCCTGGTGTAGTCCTGGTTTAAACCCGCATTAGACTCTGTTTGGACCCGGTTCAGTCCCAGTTTAGACCCAGCTTAGTCCCGGTTTAGTCCCGGTGTAGTCCTGGTTTAAACCTGGTGTTGTCCGGGTTTAGTCCCGGTGTAGTCCTGTTTTAGTCCTGGTTCAGTCCTGTTTTAGTCCTCGTTCAGTCCTGTTTTAGTCCTGGTTTAGTCCTGGTTCAGTCCTGGTTCAGTCCTGGTTCAGTCCTGGTTCAGACCTTCATGTTTTTGGATTACGTTGCACGTTTTCAAAGCAACAAAACAAGTATTTTGTTTTCTTTAAACTAAAACGAAGCAAAATGTGACACAAAATTGAATTACATTTCCTTCTTGACACACTTGACATTTTTTTTTTGGTCTGTTTTGTTTTTCAGGCGCTCGTGATCAGCTGGAGTCGCCGTCTGCTTGTCTCGTTGTCGGAAAAGTCGTGAAAGGAGGAACTGGAATCTTTGACCTGAAACAGCCTCTTCAGTGAACCGTGCAACCAAAGTCAGAACAAGAGCGCGGGAAACGTCATCAGCGTAGGTTTGTAAATGTGTTTTTTAGTCGCTGTTCAAGGAAAAATAAACTGTAAAATCTCAAATACCAATTGTTTGTCACTATCGGCCGCTAAAAATAAAATGTACTTCTTGTTGAAAGCCAAAAACTGTTTAATTTTGATTGAAACAGCAAAACAAATTCATATTATCTTCCAGTTTAATTAAAATACCTTCACTTTTATCAAGCCTCTGTACGACTATTGGTCTGTAAATATATTAATTTGCATAAACTCTTTGTTTTTTTGGACAAATGTTATGTAAACAGTCAGGGTGGAGTGACTGTAATTGTTTGTTCTGTTCAGTTTATGTGAATAATACATGTATTTTTGCCAATCGGGTGCATAAATTAAAACATTTTTAGATTTTATTGTTCGAGAATGTAAAGAATATTGTAGATGGGTCTGAATATTAAATTTACATTTTCAAACACTTTTTGGATTTTGATTCTTGTGTTTTTCAGTTGGATGCTGGTTCAACCCAACTTACTGTAAACTCACAAGGAAAGGAAGACAAGACGGAGTATTTAGTTTTACTTACAAGGAGAGCGGACAGAGAAAAGACCCGCTGAGTACATTCACTCTGTGAGCTCTGAGTTCTCCGTGAAGTTGGCCCCTCATCAAACGCACATCCACGCAAAAACTATGTCAATCGTTTGTGGTTCGTTTGTGGTGCAAAAAGTTTCGTTTGTGCTGCTTTAGTATTTGAGATATTAACGATTCTTTTATGGGTCAAATTAGGGTCGCCCAGCCCCCAGGAAGCTTAAAGGTCCCATAACATGCTAAATGGACTTTTCAGAGGTTTTAACCTTCCTCCAGTGCTATTTGGGCCTCGTATGTTGTGTCCAAAGTGGTTTTTTGATTGATTCCCTCATGTTTTCACTAGAGAACTGTCTTTTCCGTCCCCCTCGGCTGAGCAGCAGACGGGGGCTCCTCACTAAGATGACCACCAGGATGACACGGTGTTTAAGCCACGCCTCCAGGAAGCGCGCAGCCGCAAGAATAAAAACAGCTAATGCTAATGCTACACAGTAATTACACGATGGATACGACAGATCGAAGAGTTAGCTTGTTATTTACCAAACGGCAACGTCCGTCGTTGAGGCCCTGGAGCACGTCAAACTCCAGGTCAGATCCAGGACGTAGGACTCAGCACGACGCACCGTCAGGACGATAAAATGTTTATTCAGTGTTTGTGTATCGCTGTTTACCGGAGCACACGGCGCATGCACCATCTCCACTCTAGGCTTCGGCACGGGTTGGGCGGGGGAGGCAGCCTGCTCTCTGTTCGGGGGGGTCAGATCTCAGAGTGAGCCTTTTGCTTTTACAAGGAGGGGGGCCAGTCCAAGAAATGGGTGTTTTTTGGAAACTGTTATGTTATGGATATTACACAACGCAAAAATTTATCAACAAAGCCCTTAGAATAGACTGTGTAAAGGGGGAAATAGCAGAATATGGGACCTTTTAAAAATGCTCCAAAACGGCCCGAAAGGTTGTCAATCGTTAGTGCCTTGTTTGTGCTGTTTTGTGCTGTGAAGAGTTTCCTTTGTGCTGTTATGGCGTCTGTGATGATCGCACTTCTGTTGTTTTGAAGAGTTCCCCTCACGCCGCTGCCATTGTGTCACACAGTTACCGCAAAAATAATGTTGTTAAAATATGATTGTACAAACGAAATATGCACGGCACAAAAAGGCACTAACGAAGCACATCGATTCTTGTAACCGTTTGCTGTTTTAGAGTGCCATTTAACCCTTTGGGGGGCTCACTGACGTCATCGGCCGAAAATAAAATAGTAAATATTGAGAAAACCATAACAGCACAAAGGAAACTCTTCACAGCACAAAACAGCACAAACAAGACACTAACGATTGACAACATTTCGGGCCGTTTTGGAGCATTTTTAAGCTTCCTGGGGGGCTGGGTGACCCTAATTTGACCCATAAAAGAATCGTTAATATCTCAAATACTAAAGCAGCACAAACGAAACTTTTTGCAGCACAAAAGAAGCACAAACGATTGACATAGTTTTTGCGTGGATGTGCGATTGATGGGGAGCCAACTTCACTCGGTGCTCTTAGTTCTCTGCCGCTTTTATTAATTTCTCACAGCCCTAGTTACACATGTCACTCTCTGTCCTAAAGGGAGGGGAACACACAATGACAGAGAGTGGAAAAATACATCATGTATCTAAACAAAGCCATATAAGGAAAATTAATCAGTTTATCATGAAGTTAACAGCTCCACTGATTGCTTGTATCATTAGAGATTATGAGAGTTACTGCAACTCAAAGCTTATGATTAATACAGTTAAACAAGAACACAAACAATACATTGTAATCTAAAATAATAGTAGATAATATATATTCTTCTAACATTTTCCTACATGAACTGCAATTTAGAGATAATGGGGAAAAAATATTCATAGGCATTTTCGTAAATATTGCACAACCCTAATGTATTATGTGACTTTTTACAATTTAATTCTTTTCTGTTGATCCAAAGCTTATCATTTAGATTTTAAAGCACGAATATTATGCAAAATGGACTTGTTCAAATGTTGTTCTGTCGTCAAAAACACACCTGGAGCAGCGTTAGTTTGATTCATGTTTGTTTGATGATGCTGGTTTGTAAATTCTCTCCAACTCTGTGTTCTGATCCTTCATGTGAGACGTAGATGAAGCTGACGACATTTATCCCAGAATCCTTTGCTGTTTTAAGTTTTCATATCTCTGGCCCTGTCCCAATACCCGCACTACACCCTACGGTCTTTGTGAAGTGCGCACTTGGTAGAAGTGCGCGTAAGGGTTCAAGTGTGTAGGCGACAAGCGTGTGTATTCACCTTATTACGCCCCGCCCACTTTTGCCTCTTGTCTATGATCCTCGCTCTTGTAGTAAAGGCACTTCCAGTTTGACGCTGGTGTTCGCGCAAATGATGAACGAGGGAAAATCTCTCACTAAATCATTATATAAAGATTGATTTGTGTAAAATGTTTAATGAACACGAGCAGCAACAAGTCACAACGCAACGATTTCCTGGTCAGTCTGAAAACGTCTTTTTAGTCCATGTAGAACTTATTTTCTGTTGAGCTCCCGTGTAAACTACAACGGAAACAAGACGGCGGCGCCCAGGACAACTTCCGGAATAAGGAGAATAGATCCTTTAAAAGTTTGTAAACAAAAACATTCTAAATTCACAATGGATGTGATTTCACTGGAGAAACTGGGATTAACCTCAGAATATCACAAAATATGAAACATTTAGATGCTTTTGTAAAATACAAACCTCTCAGACACATGTGAGTGACATCAGAGCTGCTTTAAACACATTTATTATTGTATTTTACATCATGTTTACGGAAATTATGATCAACTCTTTGCATTTTTGATGAAGAAACAATCCAGATTTATGGGTTTTACTGGAAAAATACTCAGAAATGTTGAGCCAACAATCATTTTTTCATTTTATCTAGAGATATATTAGATACTGTTCCGTAATTTGTTTTAAAAATAAGCTAAAATAGAATTTTAAGGCTAGAAAATGGTTTCTACCCTAGAAATTCTCCAGGACTCCCTTAAAAAAAAGATGAGTAATCTCAATGTACTGTACTCAACTGTACTGGTTAAAAAAAAGTCCAGGCTGGAGCGGGAGTCCTGAAGAGAGAGAGACATTTGAGGACTGCAACTTATTACCAGCCTTAAAGTATATACTTACATTTGGGTTAAATTAAGGCCATTAAAAAGTCATAACACAGTTTCATTCATTCATTCATTTTCTACCGCTTATTCCCGTTTCTGGGTCGCGGGTGACTGGAGCCTGTCCCAGTGACTTATCCCAGGGCCTTAGGCGGGGTACACCCTGGACAGTGGCCGACTCATCGCAGCAAACACAGAGAGACAGACAACCATTCACTCTCACATTCACACACTACGGGCAATTTAGAGTTTCCAATTAACCTACACAGTCATGTCTTTGGACGGTGGGAGGAGCCGGAGAACCTGGAGAGAACCCACGGTAACACGGGGAGGACATGCAGACTCCACCCAGAGAGATCGTGTGATGGTGGTCTGGTCCGGGATTCGAACCCACGGTCTCCTTATTGAGAGGCAGAAGCTCTAACTGCTCTGCCACTGTGCACCCCACAGTTTCATGAGTCTTAAATTATTCCTGAATTAAATTTAAATTTTTAACCGACTTGTCCAGCACGAAGCCTTGTCCTCCGAAATTGGAGAAATGCAAATTTGAATATTCTTGACCTGAGATTGTTCAAATGCTGGTCTGATACTGATTATTATTTAGATTAAAATGATTATTTTAATTCGATTAAAAGGATTTAAATGGACCAACAGCAAAAAGGAGACAACGGAGTGAGTTACAGCGGTGGAAAGTAACGAAATACAAAAGTGAAAGCGCTTAAGTACTTTTTTTATGTACATGTACTTTACTTAAGTAGTTTTTACAGCGGATACTTTTTACTTTGAGACCAAGTAACTGTACTTTTTACTCCACTACATTTTTTAACTGGACTGAAAAGTATAAAGTGCTTTTCATTTTGTTTGAGGGTCATTCTTTTCTCGTTGACGGTGACGTTCTGTCTCAAGGTTTGAGTTCAAGTTCAACAACAAACAAACAAAAATATACAATTAAAACTCTACAAAAATGAAAAGGAGACGACACGAAAGTTATAAAAAGTAGACGTCTTTATTTTACAATTATACACTGCAAAAAAGGCCTATCAAAAAAAAAAGAAAAATAAACTCAAAATAAGACCTTTTTACCCCAATTTAAGTGAAATTATCTGCCAGTGGAATAAGATTATTTTACTTATCAAGTTTACTTAAAACCAGTCAAATAATGTCAATTTGATGTAGTCCTGTCAAGTGAAAAAATCTTAAAATTGGACTTTTAAGATTAATTCAAGTAAATTTAACTAAATTAGATAATCCCTTTTTGCAGTGTAGAAAATGTGTAAAGCCTGGAGTCCTGGAGAGGGCACAGAGAGAGCGAGACATTCAAGGACTTATTACACCAAAAAACAACCACAAAACAGCAAAAATGTACCTTTATTTAGTCTGAACAGTGCCGTTGGTCACTCTTTTTAGCCGATGCATCAAAGTCTGGTGTTATTCTAGTGCTGGCTGTTCTCAAAACTGATCTTAAATGAACAACTGCAGTCTCAAACAACTATAAAATGACAAATGTGCCAAACTTTACTCATTAAATGTTGTTTTAAAATGCCGCATGTTCCTCTGGTCCAGCAGCTTTAACAGTAGCATCTGTAAAGTGTAGAACGTTTAATATTTAATGAAGTGCGGTTAGAAAAACAAAAGTCTTTTTCCTGGTAATCCATTTGAGCCGCGTTAAAGGGCCCATGACAGGTCGGACCACTCATTTACCTAAAATGCAGTTAAGATAAATATATTTCAAGTTTTGCTAAAATTCTTTACAAATGTTATCCCGGTTTAGCAGTTTTATAAGTTTTAATTTCACTTCCTGGTTGTAAATAATGACATCACACTAGGAAATTACCATAGCAACCACACTGTAAACTGGGCTAAAACTCATCTAATGTCATCAATTCTTTTCCATGACAAATAAAAATATATTTGAACTTATTTATTTAGTTGAATTTGTGTTTAAATGGTCAAAAAAGTAGTTTATTTTGTCTAAATCATGTATAAAGTTTGTCTCCCTAGAGTGATGTCATCAGTTTTTCAATCAATTTTTTCCCCCCAATATCATATTTTTCAACTTTTTTCCACAAACAGCGACTTGATTGGTATAAAACTATCATTTATATTTACAAGAAGTATTAATACACTGAATAAAGTCAAAATTAGAAAATCATAAAAAACTGTCACACGCACTTTAACCCGTAATAAAACTGCACAAAACAACACAACTGTTCAAAGTTACTCAGAATTTTGGTTACAGCTTATGATTTGATTTTAATTGTGATATATTTTATTTAAAACGCTTTATTACACAGACATTTTACACACAAATACAAAGGAAACAGCACTTATGATTTATTGTATTGTATTGTATTGTGTTGTAAAAGTATTTGGATCAATAATTTGTCCAAGTTTGAGAAATAATTAAATATATTCCCAACTAAATGCGTGTGTGTTTTAAACTGAGCCGAGCTGTTGAACTGTCAAATTACAAATGTGTTTGACCTGGTTTTTAGTTCATATTTCTGTAATTACTGAAACAGAAATTGGACCAAAGTACAATGTCTTTGTGGTTTTTTTGTGTCATTATTCAACTACAAAAGTGGAACTAAACCATGAGATTAATGTTGTGTTTTTTGTGGAGACGCTCCCTAACCACAAATTATATGGTTCAACATTTGTGGACTTCTCTTTTTGATTTTTCTTTCAAAAACAGTTCTCCCGATGAGATAATAACATGAACAACACCTGTTTATTCTCATTTTTATTTATTTATTCAGGCTGTAATAGGGCTGCAACTATAAAAGTAATTGACTATAAATATTGATAATCGACTAATTAACTGGACTCTAAAACTGATTTTCAACCAGTGTGCCTTGAAGTTTTGGCAGGTGTGCTTTAGAAAAAATGTGGAATTTCAGATCAGATCAGATCAGAATTACTTTTATTTATCCCCAAGGGGAAATTCTTTTTGTTACATGTGCAACCGACCAGTAGAGACAGTAAAGTATTATAAACAAAATAAGATATATATAAAATAAGAATAAAATACAATAGCTCTATAATGGTCAACCCCATTTAACTGAACTTATAAAGTGTCTTTATTAATCAACTAAACCCCCGATATGAACAATAATCAACTAAACCCCCGATATGAACAATAATCAACTAAACCCCCGATATGAACAATAATCAACTAAACCCCCGATATGGACAATAATCAACTAAACCCCCGATATGAACAATAATCAACTAAACCCCCGATATGAACAATAATCAACTAAACCCCCGATATGGACAATAATCAACTAAACCCCCGATATTTACAATAATCAACTAAACCCCGATATGAACAATAATCAACTAAACCCCGATATGGACAATAATCAACTAAACCCCCGATATGGACAATAATCAACTAAACCCCCGATATGAACAATAATCAACTAAACCCCCGATATGGACAATAATCAACTAAACCCCCGATATGAACAATAATCAACTAAACCCCCGATATGAACAATAATCAACTAAACCCCCGATATGGACAATTTACAATAAGCCTAACTCTACTATCCTTGTCTATTTACATATTCACATGATCATGTACAGTTTATAAGTGGACTAATATTGCACAGAGGACTTAATATTGCACAATGACTTCACAAGAGGATTTCCAGCACAGAGTTCAGTGTTTGAATGATTTCCTGTGTCTCTCGGTGGAGCATCGTGGCAGAAACAGTCTGTTGCTAAATGAGCTCTTGACCAGCACTTTGTGGAGCGGGTGGGAGGGAAAGTCCAGAATAGTCCTGATTTTGGACTTTAAATCACAGATTCCAAATTACAGATTCCAAAATGCAGATGTAATTGACTAATTTACCTTTTTGGCGTGTCCTAAGCAACTTCTGCACAATGAACGCAAACTCAAATCCATCACTGTTGCCAAATTTAAAGAACCAAACAGTGGCACAGACTTGATTTGCCTCATTATATTCCATATTTTTTACTAAATGGTCTGATTTGGCAATGTTTTAGTGGTAGGTGGTGTGCAGTGGTATCTTTTCCACCCAAAAAGTGTGCTGCAGCTCAAAAATTATTGAATTATTGCTGATTTTCATTAATAATACACCTTATTCATAAATATTCTCTATCTAGGATCCTTCAGCCCCGTATTTCAACATTTATTTTGCTGATAATGTATTTAAAAAGTTTTAAATGAGCTCGGGATCGTGACGTCACACATAACAGAATTCTCGGTTAGCCCAATGTTAAATCAATGGACATTTTAAGACGTTAAAGACTAAACTTAAGCGTAAATTCAAAAGTATTCTATATATTAATAAATGTATTTACCAGAAGTGACCCAGCAATCAGCAATTTATCAGGTTCTTCCATGGATTTTTTTGTTAACTTTTTTTTTTTTCTCATTGTTTTGGCTAATGTTTTTCTATGTAAGTTTAGCACATGGATGTATTAAATGAACTGGATAAGACACGCCCCCTCTGTCTGTGTCCCAGATTGATTAGCGGTCGTGCGAGGTACTGCAGCCTCTTGGAACCAGCCTTTTTCTAAAATTGCTCATTATAATTGCAGACAGGACTGAATTATTATCGGTATTTAAATAAAATAGAAGGAAATGTTCTTTTCTACCGTTTCTAAAATCACCGAAATTACCGTTTTTATATGAAGTGGGGGATTGTCGTCACGTGGCGCCCTAAAGCAAAGATGGCAGCCTCCGTTTCAGGAAGTAAAACAAAGATGTCAGCCGCCGTATCAGGAAGTAAATGCGGAAGTAAGAAACTTTTTTGGGGTCATGCGCCAATGAGCACTCTCCATAGGGATAAACAGGACGGCCATCTTGGATTCATCTTCCAGGTTTTATTATAGTTCTATGGTTTAGCACGCTAACAGCAAACATGGCCGATTTCCATGCGCTACAGAAATAATCGTTTCACTAGAAAAATAATCGCTGGCTAGTCGACTACAAAAATAATAATTGTTACGTGTATATTATTTAATATATCTATATAATTTTGTAAAAAAAAAAAAAAAAAAAAAAGAGCTCGGGATAGAACGTACATAGACGATAGAACAAAAAACAGCCGTTGCCATGGAAATCCGCCATGTGCGCAAACTTACGTAGAGAAACGTTAGCCAAAACGATATGGAAAAAGTAAAGAAAAAATAAAGGGAAGAACCTGATAGACTGCTGGGTAACTTCTGTTAAATACATTTGTAAATATATAGAGTTAGAATCCTTTTGAATTAACGCTAAGTTTAGTATTTAGCGTCATAAAATCACCATTGATTTAATATTGGGCTAGCTTGGGCTAAATTAAAATGTGTCACGTCACGATCCCGAGCTCCAAAGTAACAATAATAATAATAATAATGAAGACATTTGTGGGCGACAGGTGAAAATATTTGATTTTTGTGGTTTGAGGCTTTTATTATGAAACACGGAAGTTGTGGTTGTTTTCTCGCCCTCTGATTGGCTGTGTCAGGACGCAAAGAGCGCAGTCTGCGTGATAAAAAGCTAACGCATTCATCTGAACATTTTCACGCTTTAGCCTCAACTGCGGTCTATCATGGTCCTTCGCGGTACATGGGAAGGTAAGACACTTTATTATGTTCATAAATCAAGCAATAGTGAGGTATAAAAGTTAAAATGTCGCAGAAATGTCCGTTTATCGCTTGGTTGCGTCGATTTTCTCTCAGCCGCGACATAACGGTGTTTTAACATATCTCCAAAAACACCTATAATGACAAAGTTAATTGTTTTTTCAGTCGTAAAACAAATGTTATCATATCTACGGAGATCTTTAAAAAGGCAAAACAATGGCACACTTGGAATGCATCCCGTTTTCTGCAGCAAAATGTTACGTTCAGAATGGCCTCTCATTTAAGTTCAGTCGTGTCTTTTTCTTGATTAAAGACTATAAAATGCTTTGTCATCAGATTGTGCAACATAAACTGGAGGAAAAAGGGAATTGTTTCAAAGTTTAGCGGACATTTGAGCTGGATTTCAAGTATGTCTAACCAAAAAATGTATATATTTACAAAAAAATAAGCCACATCTTTGAATTTCCAGTTTAGAAATGTATTGTTAGTTTGCTTTTGTTCTGCAAAGGACTGAAAGATACTGCGTTTTAGCCTCAAAATGAGTACTAGGGGATGTTACTTTGGAAAAATTGTTAGTTGTCGATTAGTTATTTGTTAAAAATGTAGTATATTACATAGGGCTGTCATTATTGATTATTTTAGCATTATAGGATTATTTTTCAATACATTATCAGCCAAATAAAGGTTGATATATTGCGACTGAAGGCTTCTACATAGAGAATATTCATGAATAAAGTTTATTATGGATTAAAATCAGAAATTATTTATTATTATTGACATTTTGATGTATTAATTTACCTATTTTTGTTATAAAAGGTCTTTTGACACGTGTTTTAGAGTCTGCACAGTTCAGTTAACGATTATCAATTATTGTAGTAGATTATTTATACAGTGTACTTGTCACGAATAGTCTGCAGGTTATGTTTGACAGGAGCTGCGTGAAAAGGGAAGGGACATTCACACAATCCTTCAGCACCAGCGAGCACCTGCGAGCACCAGAGCGCAGTTGTCAATAAACATAACTTCATCTGTAAATAACAATATATCGTGTCTGATCGTGTCCCAAACCTGCCAGCCCTGCAGCTTAGACCTACACAAACATGTTCTGTGTTTGATTTCAGTTTGGGTGTGGATTTAATTTAAAGATATCAACTGTAAACTTCTCCTGTAGTTTACTCACATAAATGTAAGAAAAAAATATATTACAAGTTTTACATCATGTCATGTTTTCATGTAGAAATAAGGCATTTTATGTGTAAAAATGGCCAAAAATACACATATTTGGGACATATAAGTCTTAACAATGGACAGAAACAGGTTTGTATTTCTTGGTTCATTGTCTACACATGTTAGTTACAAAAACATTTACAGTTTTTTTAATATATATATCTTATTTAGTGTTTAAGTAAACTAGATTGAGTGAAAATTACCCTAAAAATTAAAATGTTGACTCCTTTTTTTTAAGCATCAATAAATCAGTTTTAGAATTAGATATTAAAAAATCCCTCTGTACGTTTTGTCAAAATGGTGGTAATGTAAAGTTGGTGTAGGAGCTACTTTAAGTGGTGATCCTTATGTCCAAAGAGGAGAAAAGTGCATTTTAAGAAAACGGCCTTTGAAGTTACAACGTCCCAGAGAAATCTATGGATGAAGTGGATGGAATGAAATAATAAAACATCTTTAAGAACAGATTGGACAAGTTTGTTGTTTCCACATGAACGTCAAATATGTTGAGAGAGCAAAGCGACCAAAAAGCAAAACAAAAAAACGAGTTGTGCTTGTTGTGTCTCACCTTGAAACATAAATTGCAAATCTATTCGCAGCCGCAATACTTCTCAGAAAAAATGTGCTGAAGGGTGTTTTTACACTTTAGACATAAAGAACAACACTGCGGTGTCAACATTTCTGTAAATTCTCTAAATTCTCTAAAACTTAAAAATCCAGAATATGCATGACTATAAAACATAATCTACTGTAAAAATTGATAATTATAATCGTTAACTGCAGACTCTAAAACACATGTCAAAAGACTTATTATAACAAAAACAGCAATGTTATTATATCAAAATGTCAAAAAAGAATAGATTATTGCTGATTTTCCTTAATAAAACACTTTATTTATAAATATTATTGATCTAAAAGTCCTCAGTCACCATATTTCAACCTTAATTTGGCCAATAATGTATTTGAAAAATATAAATATACAATAGAAATAACGTAAAATATATTTGTCAATGTATGCTAACTAGACTCTGATATATATTACTCACAACCGTGTTTTTAATTTGCCAAAACAAAGTGGATTTGTCACATTTTAATGATATTCTTAAGCTAAATCAAGTGTTCCATTGAAATCACATTATGCTCTTGTTGACATTTGCCTAACTGGAATATTTTATAATAATTTTATTATCCATTGTTTGAGCTTTTAGTTTGCTTTTGTTCTGCAAAGGACTGAAAAATACTGTGTTGTAGCCTCAAAATCCATGCTGGGGGACGTTACTTTGAAAACAAAAGTTAAGGACGCATTAATTACTCGTTAAAAATGTCACATATTACATAGAGCTGTCACTAACGATTATTTTAGTTGTCGACCAGTCAGCGAATATTTTTTCAATTAGTCAACTTGTCAAGCAATTATTTCTTTCATTATTATTATTATTACTTGTATATTTCAACTTTTTAAATACATTATCAGCCCAATAAAGGTTGATTTATATTGATTGAAGGCTTCGACTGATATAAAAGTGACGAAAATGAGCAATAATCTATTCTTTTTAACATTCTGATGTGTTAATGCCCCGGTTTTTGTTATAAAAGATCTTTTGACATTGGTTTTAGAGTCTGTATAGTTGAGTTAAAGTGCTTATGACAGGTTTTTATGATTTCTTACTACCGACTTTATGTGACGGACCAAAACCTGTTGTAAATGTAAATGTTAGTTTTACACCAATCGAGCACAAGTTTGTGGGGAAAAAAGTTGTAAAAGATGTTGAAAATTACAGGAAGTGGAGCAGAGTTCAGAAACATTATGACATCACACCGGGGAGACTCCATTCAAAATGTCTACTCATCTGAAACACATTTTTTTCTGCCCCTTTAAACATTAATTCAACAAAATAAAGGCTCATCTCATGTATTTTTGTGTTTTGACCCGGTGTATGACATGGTTGCTAGGTAACAGTTACAGAGTTTCCTAGTGTGATGTCATGATTTACAACCAGGAAGTAAAAATTTTAATCTAAAAAATGTCTATATTTGTTTTGTTTTTGTTGCTAAATTTTAAATATAATGATCTTAACTGCGTTTTAGTAAAATTAGTAGCTGAACATGTCATAGGCCCTTTAACAATCGATTTTTATTTATTTTCGATTAAACCAGTGTTTTTCAACCTTTCTTGGGTCACGGTACGCTTTTTTGGTGTAAAACTTTTCACTGCACATCAAAAATATAACCACAGCACAGTTTTTAGAAAAGGAAGTTGTGTAATTTATCAAATATTGCATGTGTCGCTGCCTGGCTCTTTAAACCTGGTGATTGTTTTGTTTTCTTTTTTGAAACACAAGTTAGTCCAGGACACAAAAGTATATCTTATTTAATTAAATCCATGTGTCAATCTGTTGGACTCACATTGGATTATTAATTATTTATTATTAAGATCTGCGATATCGATATTATTGTGATATTTAAATACACTTTTTGACTAAAGATTAAACTTGGAGTCTTGGAATAAACTAACATTTTTAACCAAATAAATGTTGAAATATTGTGAATGAAGCTTCTAGACTGAGAATATTTATGAATTAAGTGTATAATTGAGGAAAATCAGAAATAGTCTATTCTTTTTTGCCATTTTTCTGCTAATTTAGTTTGAAAAAGCTACATTTTATTCAGGATTTTCCCTTTTCAGAGTCTTCATTTCAAAAACAGAACATTACTGCGATGTATTTTGTTGTTTTTTTTGCGATTATATTGTGCAGCCCTAATGTCAAAGGTTAAAAATCAAGGGATTAAAGGGCGTATGACAGGTTTTCTTGATTTTCAAATTTTCTCTTTACTTGGTGTATCAATACCTGTTGTAAATAAAAATGATAGTTTTACGTCAATCGAGTGGCCGTTTGTGGAGAAAAGTTGAAAAATCAATTGAAAGTTACAGGAAGTAGCAGTAGTCGATGACATCACACTGGGGAGACAACGGTTATGCAGAACTAACACAAAAGAGACTACTTCTTTACCCTTTATACATTCATTCAACAAAAACAAGTGTTCACGTGTATTTTTATTTGTAAAATTAAAAAAAAAAATTGTTGACATTAGATGATTTTTAGCCCAATTTACAGTGTGGTTGCTATGGTAATTTCCTAGTGTGATGTCATCATTTACAACCAGGAAGTAAAACAAAAAATTTTTTTTTTTTAATGGCTAAATCGGGAGAAAATTTGTAAAGTATTTTAGCAAAATTTGATATGTATTCATCTAAACCAGTGGCTCAAACATTTTCAGTCGCTAATTTTGTTTGAAAAAGCTACATTTTATTCAGGATTCTCCCTTTAAAACAGATCTTCTATCAGATGGAAGACTTTGGTGTCACTGCGATATATTTAGTTTTTTTGCTATATCGTTTTTGCGTCAGACAATCTTGCGATATCGATACTTTTGCGATATATTTTGCAGCCCTAGTTTTTACCCGGTTCATTAAAGTGCGTATGACGGGTTTTTATGATTTTCTAATTTTGACTTTATTCAGTGTATTAATACTTGTTGTACGTATAAATGATAGTTTTACACCAATCAGGTCTCTGTTTGCGGAGAAAAGTTGAAAAATATGTTGAAAATTACAGGAAGTAAACAAACTTCAAGACTAAAGACAAAGGTTATACATGATTTACACAAAATAAACTACTTTTGTGACAATTTAAACTTGAATTCAACTAAATAAATAAGTTCAAATATAGTTTTATTTGTCAGGTAAAATAATTTTTGACATTAGATGAGTTTTAGCCCAGTTTACAGTGTGGTTGCTATGGTAATTTCCTACTGTGATGTCATTGTTTACAACCAGGAAGTGAAATTAAAACTTATAAAACTGCTAAACCGGGATAACATTTGTAAAGAATTTTAGCAAAACTTGAAATATATTTATCTTAACTGCATTTTAGGTAAATGAGTGGTCCAACCTGTCATAGGCCCTTTAAAGGCTAATAATAATAATAGGATTGTTTTCCATCGTGGGCCTTTCCTGGCGTCATTAACTCACAGTGACCTCCCACCTATCGCCGGTTGATTTATTGCGCCGCTCGTAAAGATAATCCCGTCCCGTGTGCCGGCTAACGATGCCCTCTCGACCGCGGACCACCCGTCGAGCGCTCTTTACACGCCGCGTACCCTTTTGTGTCGGCGGCTAATGATTAAACCGAGGGGGATGACCTTTGTGTAGGTTCGGAGGAGGCAGAGTGAGGGGAAGAGGAGCGCCGCACGTGACCCGGCCCACCCAGAGCGGCCCGACCGGAGCAAACATGAGGCTGGCCAAACGCTGGGCCGCTAACAGGTAAGGAGCGGGGCAAGCTGTGGCGGTTTATGATTGAGCAAACGTGACAGGCCTGTAAAAGGAACTCCTCATAGGCTCTTATTTGAAAATTTACGACGTCACGTGCACGGTGGCAGAGCGGCTAGAGCTTCTGCCTCTCAACAAGGAGATCGTGGGTTCGAATCCCAGACCACCCCAACATCGTGGTTTCGAATACTGAACCACCCTAACATCACACGATCTCTCTGGGTGGAGTCTGCATGTCCTCCCCGTGTTACCGTGGGTTCTCTCTGGGTTCTCTGGCTCCTCCCACCGTCCAAAGACATGACTGTGTAGGTTAATTGACAACTCTAAATTGTCCATAGTGAATGAATGTGAGAGTGAATGGTTGTCTGTCCTTGTCTGTCTCTCTGTGTCAGCCCTGCGACGAGTTGGCCACTGTCCAGGGTGTACCCCGCCTAAGGCCCAAAGTCACTGGGATAGGCTCCAGTCACCCGCGACCCCTAACGGGAATAAGCGATAGAAAATGAACTAGATGAACTAGAACTTTTTAATTTTTGTGCTTAAAGTCGCAGAGAACGTTCAGGTTTTTAAGAGCAGGCTCAAGACCCACCTTTTTAGTCTAGCTTTTGATTAATATATAATTGTGTATTTATTTATTTATGCTATTTATTATGTTCACTTATTTTAGGCTTACTATTTTAGATTTATGTCCTAGTCTTCCTCTATTTCTACTCAATTCTCTATTTATTTCTTCAATATTTATTTATTTTTTAGACTCTCCAGTGTTTCCTCTGAGGGGCCCTCTGTACCAGGAGCGGCGGTCGTCTGTGGCCCCTGGGCCCTGGCTCATGGGCCCCTGGTGGAGGTTTGGTGTTTGCCTCATCTCTCCTCGGGGCCCTGAGTCTGTGTCCTGTAGCTGCAGGCGACGCTCTGCTCCAGGTGCAGATGGCTCCTCTGATGGTGCTTCCTCAACTGGTGTATCTGTACTCAGCTTCTTGTACCTTAGATCGTGTGTGTGCGTGTGTACGGGTACGGGTATGTATTGGTGAATATTTGTGGGGGGTTTGGTTGTGTGGGGTCTGGTGGTTGTGGGGGAGGTTGGGAGGGAAACGGCATGTGGAAATGTTTTTAATGCACTGTGAACCACTTTGTGTTACATTTTATGTATGAAGAGCGCTCTATAAATAAAATTTGATTTGATTTAAAGTCGATATGACAGGTTCTCGTGATATTCTAACTCTGACTTGGTTTGTTTAGTTTGTTGAATCATAGCCGTTGTGCAATTTATGTGGATGTAGGCCCTTGTTTTCAAAACAGTTGCTAGGTAACAGTTGCGGAATTACCTCTAACTGTGTCATCATATTCAGTCAGCTTTTTATCAATTGCGCTTGCTCAGTGAGGCGAAACCATACCTGCCCCGTTCAGATCTAGAGCACGTTATTCACGCATTTATTACCAGCCGCTTAGACCGGTGGTTCTCAAACTAGGGGTTGGGACCCCAATGGGTGTGGTGTCACTTTAAAAATCAGATGAATGCAACTTTTTTGAACGTTTCACGATTTATTTGTGGCCCTCCCCTTGGTCTACATTTTATTATGTGGCCCTCGGTGGAAAAAGTTTGGACACCCCTGATGTAGAGCGTCGAGATCAGCAAACCTCATGATCTCAGACGTCCCGAGATCACAGTTAAAAACCCGAGGGGGCGGGGCTTTCTCTGTGGCAGGTCCCAGACTCTGTACAGTCTTCCTTTGAGCTGACCTGGTCCTTCGGGTGAGGACGGTACAAAAGAGGCTGTGGCACATGTGGCTGTCACAGATTGTGCTTAACCGCAGATGGCTGAAGGATGGAAAGAAGTTTATAGTTTTGTTTAGTTTTTTGGTAAAAACATATGTTACAATTATGTATATATTATGTATTTCGAACTATCCAAATATATAATATATTGTATACGTCATGACTGATCATTAATTTGATGTTCTGTTTCTTACGCTCTGTTCTGTTGGACCACCTCAACTGGAATCATTTCAAAACCACATTCTCATGTTCTGCTGGCAGGGGGTTTACTTTTTCATTTTTTGTGTCTGAGGCAAGAGCATGACTGCAGCCTTGGACAACAATCACCACCAGCCGCTCGTCTGAATAACAGGCGGAGTATCGTGAGTGATACTTTTCATGAGTAGGAGATATTCTTACTCTATTGTAAAATGATTTGCCATTGCCAATTATTTCAGTCAAAAACAACTGTACAGCGGTATCAGGTACACACCGTCATTCCTGAGCTACAGTCAAACATATTGTATACAAACATATATATCATATACACAAGTCCAATGTTAGACGTGCACATTTGTTTATTAATACAAAACTGAACAATATTTACAACTGTTACTTCTTTATTTGTAAAGTGAAAGTTTTTGGAGTGTTAAAGAGTTTTTCCAGTCGTGGTCTGAATGGTGCTTCTTTATAGCATAACATAAACATAACCACATAAACTCCAAATGGCTCTGGGTGTTCCTGATCTTCCACACACACCAGCTTGGTATCACCCAGCGGTTTCCTGCACTCAACAGCCCACACTGCCACACTGTAAATCCGATAAGCAGTGTTGATGCTCCGGTTATCGACTCCAGGTTCATGACTGTCACCCGCGCAAGAAAATTGTTCCAAGTCTGTCGTGCAAAACGCAGGATGCCTTCATCTAGAATGTAGAGCTCCATGTGGGCACAGCCGCTGACAGTCAGCTGGAACCCATCGACCGCATTTGTTTTCAATGTCAGTGGGCATCAGTTTGCAGTTAAAGGTCCCATATCATGCAAAATCGACTTTTCAGAGGTTTTAACCTTCCTCCAGTGCTATTTGGGCCTCGTATGTTGTGCCCAAAGTGGTTTTTTGATTGATTCCCGCATGTTTTCACTAGAGAACTGTCTTTTCCGTCCCCCTCGGCTGAGCAGCAGACGGGGGCTCCTCACAAGGATGACGCGGCTTCACCAGGATGACGCGGCGCTCAAGCCACGCCTCCAGGAAGCGCGCAGCCGCAAGAATAAAAACAGCTAATGCTAATGCTACATAGTAATTACACGATGGATACGACAGATCGAAGAGTTAGTTTGTTATTTACCAAACGGCAACGTCCGTCGTCGAGGCCCTGGAGCACGTCAAACTCCAGGTCAGATCCAGGACGTAGGACTCAGCACGACGCACCGTCAGGACAATAAAATGTTTATTCAGTGTTTGTGTATCGCTGTTTGTGTATCGCACACGGCGCATGCACCATCTCCGCTCTAGGCTTCGTCGCGGGTTGGGAGGGGAAGGCAGACTCCTCTCTGTTCGGGGGGGTCAGATCTCAGAGTGAGCCGTTTGCTTTTGTAAGGAGGGGGGCCAGTCCAAGAAATGGGTGTTTTTTGGAAACTGTTATGTTATGGATATTGCACAACGCAAAATTTTATCAACAAAGCCCTTAGAATAGACTGTGTAAAGGGCAAAAGAGCAGAATATGGGACCTTTAAGTCGGACGACCTTTGTGGTCCAGGTGGAGCTTCTCTGCTGTATAATGTCCAGGAAACGCCTGACACGAGTGACCGTCTGAAGCACTTCTGCTGTCCTCCTGCTGATGTCCACAGAATCAGAGCTGGAGTCCTTAAGAAACTCAAAGGTTTTATGTGGTTTATAAAGTGCACTGAGTACATTGATCGCTGCAAGATTTTCAGGAACACACGTCACCACAAGGCACAAGGTTATCTGAGTGCACTCAATGGACCAAAAGCACAGTACACTATGTACTGTAAAGTGAAAAAATAAACCAATTGTTCCACTAATAGTAGTCTGCAGCCGGACTAAGAGGACAGAGACAGCGACTGGACGACTGAAATGTATATGCAGCTTATAAGCAGTGTATTGAGCCAATGAATGAAACCATTGACTGTGTGGACAAAATAGGGAATTAAACACTAATTATGACTGCCATTGTACGCAGCTGAGCAGTGAGTAAACAAACACGGAGCCTGAGAGATTATGTGCTTTTATTTGTGTACTTATTAGGCCCGAGCGCCACAAGCTGGCGAGAGGCCTATTAGTTTCGGCAGTGCGTCGCATGGCATCGAGCGCGAAAGTCGCGCACGGCGCGACGAATCGAAGCGCCGGCGCCAGCCCGCTCAAACACTCACTAACGCATTCTCAACTCATGCACGTTCCGTGCATACCAATTAGTAGTGGGAAAATTGAACATTATCGCTTAAACGGGGCAGGTTGGCGTTAAATGCGCATCGCAGTAAAAGATTAAACGAGCGCTTTACGCGGTCGCCATCCCCACGCAAAGCGCCGTGTGCGCCTGAGTCGCCAGTAATGCGTTCCCAACTCATGCACGCCCGTGCATATAATAATGTAATGTAAAAATGGAACATTACTCACGAAAGCGCCAGGTGCGCTGAGTCGCCCAGTAATGTCGTTCCCCAACTCATGCACGCCGTGCATATAATAATGTAATGTAAAAATGGAACATTACTATTGTAAATAGGGCCAAAAACAGTGCAAGTGGGCGGAGCCCACTGAAAAATCTCAAAAAGTGTCCGCCAGTGACTAGGGGACCCATACCAAAACGTAGGAAAGCTGCGCTTTTCAAAATGTATAGTTTGTGAAATTAAAAAAGGGAAACATTGTTTTCGTGATCGAATATTATTCTTCTTTCTTCTTCTTTCTTCTTCTTCTTGGGACCAACCCCCCTATTTTTCACCCAGTGAACATTGACGAAAAGTCAGGAAAATTTGCACACCTCTAAAAATCGTGCCTCTCTACATTCTGGCTATTTCCGATTTCAGAAATACAAAAATATGGCGCGTCAGCGCCCCCAAGTGTACAAAAAATGCATTACGGGATAGGAAAGTGCGCAATTTTTTTTTTATCGTACAATCATACAATTTGGCAGAGAAGTAGATAGTGACAAGAGAAGCAAAATATAATTACGGGTAACGCCCGTCCGCCCAACCAGTTGTCGGCCATATTGGGATCAAAATTCGCTAAACCTGATTCAGTGTTTTTTAAAACTCAGTACTTTTACAAACTCCTCCTAGGGCGTTTGCCCGAACGAGCTGAAATTTTGTGAAAATGAAGTTGAGGAGTGTGGCATTAAAAGTTATCCAAATCAGGAACCTACGTTTTACGGTCTCTGTGCGGCGAAGCCGCAAAAATTGCCCAGAATTCCTGAAATTTTTAAATTTTAAATTTTGCTCCCATTTCCACATATTAAGTCCGAATTGCATCAAATTTTAATAAGTTGTTAAACTCCCTGCCTGAAACCTACTAGAGGTGAAAGAATAAAATTCACGCTTGCGTTAGCCCTACAGATTAAAGCAAACTTTTTATATGGGGAGCAAAAAATTTAGTTTTTAAGAATTTTTTGAAATTTTGCACAAAATTCCATTTTGGCCTACCGATCAAAAAAGCCAATCAGACCCATGTCATATTTTGTACGGCGAAGCCAATGACCAAAACCAATGACCAAAACATCCCATGTTATTCTTATGGGAAAACTGAAAAATGTCTCAAATTTGCATATTTTTTTACTATGCATTTTAACGAACTCCTCCTCAGGCGTAAGCCCGATCAACCTGAAATTTGGTGGACATCTTCCTGAGGAGTGGGGCACCAAAAGTTATCCAAATTATCAGGATAGGTATTACGGTCTCCGTGCGGCGAAGCGGCACATTTCGCAAACATTTTAGAAAAGATAGAAAAACCCCATGTTATTCCTATGGGAAAATCTCTAAATCTCTCAAATTAAACTTTGTACTTTAACGCACTCTCCTCGGCGTAAGTCATCAACCTGAAACTTGGTGATAATCATCCTGAGGAGTGGGACATCAAAAGTTATCCACATTTTTGGATAGGTATTATGGTCTCCGGCTGTGAAGCCGCTAAATATTGCCCAAACTTGTACAAATGACGGAAAAATCCCATGTTATTCCAATGGGGAAAATGCAAAATCACTCCAATGAAACTTTCTACTTTAATGAACTCCTCTCGGGCGTAAGTCCGACCATCCTGAAATTTGGTGAAAATGATCTTGAGGAGTAGGCCATCTAATGTTATCCAGATTTTAGCACAAGTATTACAGTCTTTTGAGCGGCTAAGCACAAACTTTGACCACTTTACACACTTTCAGTGAAATATGAGCAGTAGGAGGCGCGTAGCGCCACTTGGATTCGGCAGCAGGTATTTTATGAGGAGGGAAATTGGGGCGCGTAAGCGCCCTATAGCGCGGCGGCGTGGCGAGGGTCGATCATTGCCGCTATGCTATATTTATAAATATTACCTTAAAATATTTCTGTAATATAAACATTTTCACCCACAAACAAATCGGGCTACATTTCCCCTCAAGTGTTGGCAACTTATCTCAAAGTTAGCAATTTTGTCAAACACTATCAAATACAATCAAATATAGTTTGTCAAATTCAAAATAACATTAATATAAGTGCATCTTCTTACCTCCGCAAAGATTTTGTCAATAAATGATGCAGCAGATAAGTCTTCGGCACAATGAACGCGCGTCACACAGGATGCAGTTCCACTTAACGCCAGAGGGGGCAAACTAGTTTGAAAAAATCTGCAACTGTGAATCACGATACGACGATTTCACTGGGACCAGCTCAACATTTCATTTTTATCACTGTATCACCCAGACCTAGTTGGAGTTAAGAATTATGGTTAGAGTATTAGCTAAACAGTTAATAAGTATTTGTTCACTATGAATTAAGTCTTTGTTAATGCTTTATTACGATAGGAATTAGTGTGTAATGTACTTCTAAAGCCTTTTCGAAGTATTGACCTTATTCTGCCCCACCCACTTTTGCTGTTTTTTGCACTTTTGTCGTAAACGCACTTCCGTTTGACGAGAACTCCGTTAAAGCTAATGACGAACGAGGGAAAAGTCTCGCCGCTAAAATGTTAAATAAAGTAGGTTGATTTGTGTAAAATGTTTAATGAACACGAGCAACAACAAGTCAACAACGCAACGATTTCCTGGAGTCTGAAAACGTCGTTTTAGTCCAAGTAGAACTTATTTTCTGTTGATCTCGTCTGCTCCGTGTAAACTACAACGGAAACAAGACGGCGGCGCGTACGGAAACTTCAGGAATAAGGTGAATAGGCAACCTAATTGTAGTGTTTTTTTGTAGAAAGTTAAAACATACCCTCAAATAAGTATTCTAAGTAGGCTCTATTATGAAAATCCTACACAACGAATGTGATTTACGAAGAACACCTGTAAAAATAATTCCTTTTGTTGTTGTTGATGTGTATCGGTGTTCAAAAGGAAGTACTCATGTCTGCAGTAGCCAGAGACGAAATGAATGTCGTCTGTCCGTTGCAGCCTTAGTTTGACAATCATTTAAGTTAAAAATAATTCGCGAAGAGAGTTTCATTTTTAGAGAGAAACGTGTAAAATCTACATCGAACATAAACATTGAGAGCATGTTTGATGTAGAAAGGCCAGACTCAAACCTTCATGTCAAACCGTGCAGATTGTTTACAGTAAATAGCGGCACAGGAAACCATTATCTGTGGCTTCTATAAACCATTAAATCACAGTTGGGCGTTTGGTTTCATCCGTTAGACCAGCGGTTCTGAGTAAAAGTCCCACTGGGCAGCTTTAATTGTGTTGTAATGTTTGCTTGTTGTACATTTTATTGAGGTTTTAGGATTAATAAATGATATCAAAGACGTACTTGAACTCATCTGGATCAGGGCTAGACTACGACTCTAACCAGAGCTAAACTAGATCTAAACCAGGTCTAAATCTGGTCTAAACCAGGACTTAACCAGGACTACACCAGGGTTAAACAAGGACTAAACCAGGACTCTAACCAGGACTCTAAACCAGGACTAAACCAGGACTAAACCAGAAATAAACCAGGAATAAACCAGGACTAAACCAGGACTTAACCAGGACTAAACCAGGTCTAAATCAGGACTAAACCAGGTCTAAACCAGGTCTAAACCAGGACTTTAACCAGGACTAAACCAGGACTTTAACCAGAAACTTTAACCAGGACTTAACCAGAACTAAACAAGGACTCTAACCAGGACTAAACCAGGGCTAAACCAGGACTTTAACCAGGTCTAAACTAGGACTAAACCAAGGCTAAACCAGGACTCTAACCATGACTCTAACCAGAGCTAAACGAGGTCTAAACCAGGACTATACCTGGACTAAACCAAGCCTGACCTCGGAGGCTTAACTGGGACCAAAACCAGGACTAAACCAGGACTTAACTTGGACTAAACCAGGACTAGACCAGCAGTAGCCTTGTATCTAGTCTTTTATGGCCCTCAGTGTCATTATCGGGTTTATAGACCGATTCTAAGCCTTTTTATTCCTTTGCAAACAGTTATCTCTCTGCTGTTATCTCCACAGTAACTTTATGAGTCAAATAATGTCTGAACATTTACACAGATTGGACGAGGCCTCACGACAGCAGAACACGCCGATAAATCTGGATTTAACAGTAGTCTGATTTCTCTGACATTATCTGACCATCAGACATTGACCAGCTGAACAGGGCTGAAGAGGCCGTGGCCAGACTCCAGATTTAGAGCGTAGATCATGGACTCTCACTGCCCCAGCCTTCGCTCAGAGGAGGAGCGTGTTCAGCAGCAGAATGTACCAACGCTCCACAGACTTAAAGGTCCCATAACATGCAAAATCGACTTTTCAGAGGTTTTAACCTTCCTACAGTGCTATTTGGGCCTCGTATGTTGTGCCCAAAGTGGTTTTTTGATTGATTCCCTCATGTTTTCACTAGAGAACTGTCTTTTCCGTCCCCCTCGGCTGAGCAGCAGATGGGGGCTCCTCACTAAGATGACGCGCTTCACAAGGATGACGTGGTGTTTAAGCCACGCCTCCGGGAAGCGCGCAGCCGCAAGAATAAAAACAGCTAATGCTAATGCTACACAGTAATAACACGATGGATACGAAGAGTTAGCTTGTTATTTACCAAACGGTAACGTCTGTCGTTGAGGCCCTGGAGCACGTCAAACTCCAGGTCAGATCCAGGACGTAGGACTCAGCACGACGCACCGTCAGGACGGATAAAAGGTTTATTCCCGTGTTTGTGTATCACTGTTTACCGGAGCACACGGCGCATGCGCACTATCTCCGCTCTAGGCTTCGGCACGGGTTGGGCGGGGGAGGCAGCCTGCTCTCTGTTCGGGGGGATCAGATCTCAGAGTGAGCCGTTTGCTTTTGCAAGGAGGGGGGCCAGTCCAAGAAATGGGTGTTTTTTGTAAACTGTTATGTTATGGATATTACACAACGCAAAAATGTATCAACAAAGCCCTTAGAATAGACTGTGTAAAGGGCAAAAGAGCAGAATATGGGACCTTTAAAGGGGCTGCACTGCTGATTTTTACTGTTTTGAATCATGAAAAACACACTATTTGATGTTTAAGTCTTTACATCAGTCACATGTATCTCACTTTCCCAATTCAGTCCCAGCATCATAAATATTCACAGTGATGAGTTTAGAAGCACTTTTCAGGAGAATCTGAGTCCAGAGCGTCACAGACCGTCCTGGGTAAAGCTAACAAACATTAGCATGCTAACAGCGCACTTCCTGCTTCTCTCGTTGGATAAAACGCTCCATAAATAGATGCAGAGAAAGTGCTGTGGTTTACAATATATTTGTGCTGGGACAACACAACTTTTACTTTATTACATGCAACAAATCGGGAACATAAACTAGTTTTGTGTTTCCCGTTTCACAGCAGTAAAAAATAAGGTACAGCGCCTTTAAAAGAAAAAAATATTCTGCATTTTTCATATTGCAGTTAGTCTTTAAACATGCTCTTGAGTGCCTTAAATTTACCATCTCATGTTTTATAACAGAACAATTTTCATTCTATGACCGGTGTTATCAGTCACTATGAAATGACACTTACTGAGTGCATTCAGCCAGCAGATGGCGCCAGCGCAATATACAATGTAGTGAACTCTTTTCAGCGCAATACTTTTGATGCGGGTTAGCAGTCGCAGTTATCGTGCTTAGACGGCAAAAATGCTCAGAGCGAGTTTAGCAATGACTTAAAAACAGCAGAAGATTCTCAGATAAATGACATAGATGATCCGAAAATACGTCCTGGATAGAAGGAGTAAGCAATGACGTGTGTTTGACGCTCAGAGGAGTGAGGATTTTCTAATAAACATTCATCAAATCAGCGTGAATATATTGAATGCTACTTCAGTTGTGTTTTTGATGACAGAACATTGTTAGAACATGGTATAAAGCTCAAAAAAGTTACTGTAGTAGAATATATGTCCTTTAAGAGCATTTTGTTTTGTTTTTTGCCCGGAGGTTTTATTTGACGGAACAGTTGTAGGGTGAAATGTAGCGAGAGAGGGTGTGGACCTGCGGCAAATGTCAAGGGCTGGACTCAAACCCGTGATGCTGCAGTGGCAGTAACAACACATTTCTATTGTAAATTTAAACTTTTTAAATACATTATCCGCCAAATAAAGGTTGAATGTGGAGATTGAAGGCTTTTAGATAGAGAATATTTATGAATCAAGTGTGTTATTGATTTATGTAGTCATTTATTATGTATTACTGCCATGGTTATGGTAAAAGTGACCATAATGCCACTCAAAGCGACAAAAATGTGAGTAAAAGGTGATGAAAATGTGACTAAAAGCAACAAAAATGTGACTAAATTATAAAAATGTGACTAAAAGGTGATAAAAATGTGACTAAAAGTGACAAAAATGTGACTAAAAGTGACAAAAATGTGACTGAAAGTGACAAAAATGTGACTGAAAGTGACAAAAATGTGATTAAAAGCAACAAAAATGTGACTAAATGTGACAGAAATGTGACTTAGAGCGACAAAAATGTGACTAAAAGCAACAAACATGTGACTAAACATGACAAAGACGTGTTTAAATATAAACAAACAAACAATATGGCCTTCAAGAGGTAAATGAAGTCATCTGCTCAGAGGCTTCAGAGGCTAAACAACAGGAGAAAAAGTGTGTTTGAACAGACAGCTGCATTAAAGACACAAACAGTGAATCATGATACGACGATTTCACAAAAATAGCAGATTGTCACAGGACGAGCTCACGATTCGATGTTTATCACCGTATCACCAGCCCTAATAAAAAGAGAAGCATGCATTTTTTTCCATCCACAAATGCATAAATTGCTTCTCTCTGCATTTTTTTTTAACCAAATAGTTTTTATTTCTACCTGAACTCCATTAGTACTTCTCATTATCCCACAGTTTTTACCCAACCACACCACAACATCTGCAGATTAACTTTAAACATTTCACTTTAGCCCCATTATCTGAAACCCTCTAAGCCTCTAATCAAGGAATAACACGCTTAATACCAAAGAATGTCAAGGCTTTGAACTAGACTGAACTTGACGAATTCATACGTCGTTTGCATTTTTGCCTGTGGCTGTTTGATTCAGAGCAGCAAAAGCACAAGCTGTGATTCTGCGGTTGCTGCATGTTTTAACAGTGAAGTCATGTGAGGCGTTGTGTCAGAGAGTAGAAAGTAGTCACTCGAAAGCTGCACAAATGTTCACAAAATGTTGTAAAATCAAGAAATCTTTGGCGACTCTTTTTTACAATGACACACTTCCTAAAGGTTATGTTCAGGTGACATCATAACCGCAAGAATCCTTTAGTTTAGGTAGAATTTGCGTTTTAAATGACACACAGTGGGCTAAATGGACGTTTTTGAGCTTTTAAAGGTCCCATATCATGCAAAATGGACTTTTCAGAGGTTTTAACCTTCCTCCAGTGCTATTTGGGCCTCGTATGTTGTGTCCAAAGTGGTTTTTTGATTGATTCCCTCATGTTTTCACTAGAGAACTGTCTTTTCCGTCCCCCTCGGCTGAGCAGCAGACGGGGGCTCCTCACTAAGATGACGCGGTGTTTAAGCCACGCCTCCAGGAAGCGCGCAGCCGCAGAATAAAAACAGCTAATGCTAATGCTACACAGTAATTACACGATGGATACGACAGATAGAAGAGTTAGCTTGTTATTTACCAAACGGCAGCGTCCGTCGTCGAGGCCCTGGAGCACGTCAAACTCCAGGTCAGATCCAGGACGTAGGACTCAGCACGACGCACCGTCAGGACGATAAAATGTTTATTACTGTGTTTGTGTATCGCTGTTTACCGGAGCACACGGCGCATGCACCATCTCCGCTCTAGGCTTCGTCGCGGGTTGGGGGGGGGAGGCTCGCGGGTTGGGCGGGGGAGGCAGCCTGCTCTCTGTTCGGAATATGGGACCTTTAAGTTGCGTTTAGCTTCATTCACGCTAGTTCCGGGTTAGCAAATCCTCTCCATCCACCCGAATTTTCTACGTGGCGTTTTCTCTAGGGATGCACCGATACTGATGAAAATTAGCTGACTCTGGTATCGGCTCCAAAATATGGGTTTGTATCCTGGTTGGGCCTGTAAACGAATGTAATAAGACTATTTACAGGCTCTTGTTGGTCCAGAATATGATGTTTGAGGTAGAGCTGGGTGATACGGTTATAAAAATTGAATCGTGAGCTCGTCCATCCTCGTTCATCTGTTATTTTTGTGAAATCGTCGTATCGTGATCGACTGTTTGTGTCTTTAATGCAGCTGTCTGTTCAAACACACTTTTTCTCCTGTTGTTTAGCCTCTGGAGCCTCTGAGCAGATGACTTTATTTACCTCTTTAAGACCAGAGCTGCACAATTAAACCAAATCCACACAAAATCGCAATTTTAATGGATGCATTTAACAAATCTGCAATTTTTGAAGAGTCATAATTTATTCCACAAACAACAAAATATCTTGCTTTGATTTTAATAAAAACTGCCAATACTTTAGTTTAGATTTGTACAAACATGTTCTGAAACAAGCGACAAAAATGATAAAATGCATTAAAAAGTGACAAAAACGTGCTTACAAACAACAAGCGTGACTCAATTCACCAAACAGTGACTAAAAACGGCAAAAACGCAACAAAAAATGACAAAGAAGTGACTAAAAGTGACAAAGATGTATTTAAATGTGATAAACACAACCGACTGCAACCAAAAACGCGACTAAAAGTGACAAAATTGTGTGTAAAATGTGAATTTTCATAAAATCCTATTAATCCTATTCTATCCTAATCCTATTAAAACATAAATCGCACTGGTCAGAAAAATTACGATTGGATATTTTTCATTTCTAAATCGTGCAGCTCTGTTATAGACAAAGTGAACATGAATCGTGATAAAACTGAAATCATGATTTGGCCCCAAGAAAATCATGATAATAATTTTTTGCCGTATCACCCAGACCTAGTTTAAGGTTTTATTTAAACAAAACTGTTCTGTAGTTAAAGGGGCTGTGCCTGATTTTTCCTGTTGTGAAACAGGATAAACAGAACTAGTCCATGTTCCCGATTTTTTGCATGTAATAAAGTTAACTTCTCTCCCTCTGACCGTCAAAAACACTTCCTGCTGAACTCCCTCAATCAGTTACTTTTTTTTTTACACATCACACGAGAATCTTCAGCTGTTTTAAGTTCTTAATCATAGCTTTATTGTTCTTTGTAAAAATATATATATTTTTTTTGTAATGCTAAAACATGAGATGTCAAAGTAAAGCTTCTCAAGAGCATGTTTAAAGGCCAATAGCAACACAAATAATGCATCATATTTGACCTTTAACTGTCAGAGTGTAGATTTGTTGACCCGGTTTATGCTTTATCTCTAATTACTGGGTCTATTCACATGAAACAAAGACTGCCAGATCTTAAAATATTACATTCAGAACAACATTCACAATATTATCTACATTTCGATATACCGCCCACCTCTGCTGCCAAGTCAATAACTGTGAATAATTAAAGCGTGACGTTTCTTCTCTCAGTAATCGTAAGTTACACAAGTATTTGACATCTTTAGCTATAGCTGCGTTTAACCTGCGTACGTATCGAGTGTCTATTGTCTGTGGAATTCAGTTTCAAAAGAGACAAAGAGGAGGAGCTCAGAGTGAGTTTGTCTCTGGGATAGAGGCCAAAGTCCCTCACTGAACCAGTCCCTGTCCTTGTCCCTCTCTCGTTCTCTTCTGCCGTCGCCTCCGGGGCTCAAAAAACAAGGCACGGAAGAGACTTTTATTGAGCCGGATTCCTTAAACCAATATTGTTTTTGCAATTGGATTATGTTGACTTTGACGGCTATTGTTTGGAGTTATCAATGGACACAGTGCCTAATGGAGAGCTAGAGATAAGATGACTTTGTTTTCCATCTCGAGGTAAAATCTTCTGACATACTTTCCCACAGCTATTACATTTACCTCATGATCGCCTCTACAGAGCAGGGCTGTTCAACTGAAGGCACAGGGGCCAAATCAGGCCCTCCAAGGGTCATGATCCGGCCCTCAGCCCATCTCAAAAATATAGAAAATATTATATGTCTTGTTGTTGGATTAGACCTGGTTTGGACTCAGTTAGTCTCGGTTTAGTGCTAGTTTAGACCTGGTTGAGTCCTGGTTTAGACCTGTTTAAGACTAAACCAGAACTAACTGTGTAGTCATTATTAAGACCTGGTTTTAGACCTGGTTTGGTCCTGGTTTAGACCTGATTTAGAACTAGTTTAATCTTGTTTAGACCTGGTTTAGTCCTGGTTTTGTCCTGGTTTAGACCTGGTTTAGTCGTGGTTTCGAATTGATTTAGTCCTGGTTTAGTCCTGGTTTAGACCTGGTTTAGTCCTGGTTTAGACCTGGTTTAGACCTGGTTTAGTCCTGGTTTTGTCCTGGTTTTGTCCTGGTTTTGTCCTGGTTTTGTCCTGGTTTAGTCCTGGTTTTGTCCTGCTTTAGACCTGGTTTCGACCTGGTTTCGACCTGGTTTCGTCCTGGTTTAGACCTGGTTTAGTCCTGGTTTAGTCCTGGTTCAGCCCTGGTTCAGCCCTGGTTTAGACCTGATTTAATCCTGGTTTAGTCCTGGTTTAGTGCTGGTTTAGTGCTGGTTTAGACCTGATTTAGTCCTGGTTTTGTCCTGGTTTAGACCTGGCCTATTGACCTTATTCTGCCCCGCCCACTTTTGCCGTTTTTTGCACTTTTGTTGTAAACGCACTTCCGTTTGATGAGAACTCCGTTAAAGCTAATGACGAACGAGGGAAAAGTCTTGTCGCTAAAATGTTACATAAAGTAGATTGATTTGTGTAAAATGTTTAATGAACACGAGCAACAACAAGTCACAACGCAACGATTTCCTGAAAACGTCTTTTTAGTCCATGTAGAACTTATTTTCTGTTGAGCTCATCTGCTCCATGTAAACTACAACGGAAACAAGACGACGGTGCGTACGACATCTTCCAGAATATGGTGAATAGAGTTTATCCAGTGCCTCAGCTCGTTTGGTGGATGAGTCGATGCGCAGGTCTGTCTTTGCTCTCGACACATTTCCGCTGCACAGTCATAACTAAACTCCTCTGTCTCTGTCTTTGCACAGGAGGCTGCTCGTTCTCTGCGTGGTCCTGGGTTTGGTCGGTTTGCTGTTTGTTTCGCTGCCTCTGTTTGACTCTCGGCCTCCTCAGCCTCTGGAGTGGCACGTGGACCCCGCACACAGAAAGGTAAATACACTAAACATGAACGATACGGAATCAAAAGGACAAGGCACTTATGAATGTTGTATAATTAAGGATGAGGATAAAATGGAATCTGCTATTTTTGTGAAATCGTCGTGTCGTGATTGACTGTTTGTCTCTTTAATGCAGCTGTCTGTTCAAACACACTTTTTCTCCTGTTGTTTAGCCTCTGAAGCCTCTGAGCAGATGACTTTATTTACCTCTGAAAGAACAGAGCTGCACAATTAAACCAAATCCACACAAAATTGCAATTTTAATGGATGCAATTAGCAAATCACAAAAGCTGCAATTTTTGAAGTGCAATTATTTCTTCCACAAACAACAAAATGTCTTGCTTTGATTTGAGTAAAAACTGCTAATGCTGTAGTTTGGATTTGTTCAAACATGAACATGAAACAAATGACAAAAGCGCAACTAAAATCGATAAAAATGCATTTACAAGCAACAAAAACGCGCCTACAAACAAAATACGCGACTCAGTGCATCAAAACACGACTAAAGGTGACCAAAAAACGCAACTAAAAATGTCAAAAACACGACTAAAAATGAAAAAAATGCAATTAAAAGTGTCAAAAATGCGACTAAAAACAACAGCTATGAAACTATAACATTCAAACATGCGACTAAAAACAACTAAGATTCAACTTAAAGTGACAAAAACTCAATTTAAAACACCACAGATGTGACTAAAAGTGACAAAAACGCGACTAAAAACAACAAAGATCCGACTAAAGGTGTCAAAAATGCGACTAAAAACAACAAAGATTCGACTAAAAGTGTCAAAACATGACTAAAATCAACAAAGATGGGACTATAAGTGTCAAAAACGCAACTAAAAACAACAAAGATTCAACTAAAAGGGTCAAAAACGTTACTAAAAACATCAAAGATTTGACTAAAAGGGTAATTTCTATTGTACATTTAGACTTTTTAGACACATTATCAGAGGGATTCCGTTTTAGAACTCTGCTCTACTTCCTGTCATTTCAAACTTTTACTTTTCAAAATTTCTTCACAAACTGCAACTTCACAAATGTAAAACTAGGATAAATAATTACCACAGGTGCCCTCCCACCAAACTATCTCATAATTTGAATATAATGAGAACCTGTCATAAACAAATCATGATTAACGAGCTTTACTAGAATTAGCCGAACCACACAACCTCCGCAGTATAAAATGAACAACAGGACTAAATATGGATTAATTAGGCCTGCAGCAGGTTCTAAAGCAGGATTATACCTGGACTAAACTACAGTCGGTTCAAAAATGACTGACTTAATCTGGTCTAAAGAAGAACTAAACCAGGTCTGTTCATCAAAATATTAAACCGTGCTGCAACAATCCACACCAGGGCTGGGCTGAGTGTGAGGATTAAAGCTTTTGTGTTTGTGGTTATTAAACTGTAATTGTAGTTGTGTAATATGTTTTTCCTGTTTGCAGGTTTCCTTAGGGCATTAAAAACATTTAATGAATTTGGGGAAAAATAAGGCCTTAAAATACATTAAAGTGCCGCTGACAGACTGGACTAAACTGGCCCGGCCAAATGAATTCTTGTGATATTTGTGAGTTCACAAACTGTTGAGAATCCATCGGGGCGAGTGCCGCTGTCAGGGCTGCACCTGCCGCTGTGTACTGGACCAATCACAGCGCAGCATTGTGGTTTGGGCCGAAGTCAAATAGACGAACCTAAACAAGTTTATTTGTAGAGCACAAGTCGTACACAAAGCAATTAAAAGTGCTTTACACAACAGGAAACGTTGAATTAAAATCACAAAACACAAAAAGACAAACATGTTTAGTCCTGACTCTGGCACCAGCAGGAGGCCGGTCCATGTTTAGTCCTGACTCTGGCACCAGCAGGAGGCCGGTCCATGTTTAGACCTGACTCTGGCACCAGCAGGAGGCCGGTCCATGTTTAGACCTGACTCTGGCACCAGCAGGAGGCCGGTCCATGTTTAGTCCTGACTCTGGCACCAGCAGGAGGCCGGTCCATGTTTAGTCCTGACTCTGGCACCAGCAGGAGGCCGGTCCATGTTTAGTCCTGACTCTAGCACCAGCAGGAGGCCGGTCCGTGTTTAGTCCTGACTCTGGCACCAGCAGGAGGCCGGTCCATGTTTAGTCCTGACTCTGGCACCAGCAGGAGGCCGGTCCGTGTTTAGTCCTGACTCTGGCACCAGCAGGAGGTCGGTCCATGTTTAGTCCTGACTCTGGCACCAGCAGGAGGCCGGTCCATGTTTAGTCCTGACTCTGGCACCAGCAGGAGGCCGGTCCATGTTTAGTCCTGACTCTGGCACCAGCAGGAGGCCGGTCCATGTTTAGTCCTGACTCTGGCACCAGCAGGAGGCCGGTCCATGTTTAGTCCTGACTCTGGCTCCAGCAGGAGTCCGGTCCTTGTGTAGTCCTGACTCTGGCTCCAGCAGGTTGGCGTTCCGTGTTTAGTCCTGACTCTGGCACCAGCAGGAGGCCGGTCCATGTTTAGTCCTGACTCTGGCACCAGCAGGAGGCCGGTCCATGTTTAGTCCTGACTCTGTCACCAGCAGGAGGCAGGTCCATGTTTAGTCCTGACTCTGTAACCAGCAGGAGGCCGGTCCATGTTTAGTCCTGACTCTGGCACCAGCAGGAGGCCGGTCCATGTTTAGTCCTGACTCTGGCACCAGCAGGAGGCCGGTCCATGTTTAGTCCTGACTCTGGCACCAGCAGGAGGCCGGTCCATGTTTAGTCCTGACTCTGGCACCAGCAGGAGGCCGGTCCATGTTTAGTCCTGACTCTGGCACCAGCAGGAGGTCGGTCCATGTTTAGTCCTGACTCTGGCACCAGCAGGAGGCCGGTCCATGTTTAGTCCTGACTCTGGCACCAGCAGGAGGCCGGTCCATGTTTAGTCCTGACTCTGGCACCAGCAGGAGGATCCTTCTTTTATCGTACTGGTTGTGAAATAAACAGAATAATTATCAATAGTTGTGTTCATATGGTGTACGGCGTATGTTGTACCAGTGCGGTGTTGTTAGGGTGAATATTCAGTTTCACAATTAATAGAAACTAATTCCTGACACAACAATTCAACTCCTACGTTTCCTTTTCTTCTTCTCCTCAGCTGGTTCACGCTCACGTTCAGAGCGTTCTGGACGGAGCTTGTCGTCGAGGTCAAACGCGGCAGGCTCTACAGACTCTTCTGCCGGAGTCCAGTAAAAACACGAGGCCTTTACTTTGGCGGGACAGCGCTCTGCCGGAGGAGCTCTTCCTGTTCTCGCCTCCGTTTGGATTCAAAGGCCTCCAGCACCAGCTCCACGACCTGCTGCAGCTGGTAAACCTCAACAATCTGGCAGCTTCTTGCTTCTTCACAATGTTTACGACTATGTTTTCAATTTTTTTCTTTAAAGTGCGTATGACAGGTTTCTATGGTTTTCTAATTTTGACTTTATTTAGTGTGTTAATATCTGTTGTAAATAGAAATTATAATTATAACAAAAACGCAACTAAAAACACCACAGATGTGACTAAAAGTAACAAAAATGTGACTAAAAAAACAAATATCCGACGAAAAGTGTCAAAAATGCGACTAAAAACAACAAAGATTCGATTTAAAGTGACAAAAACACAACTATAAACACCACAGATGTGACTAAAAGTGACAAAAGGCGACTGAAAACAACAAATATCTGACGAAAGGTGTCAAAAATGCGACTAAATACAACAAAGATTCGATTTAAAGTGACAAAAACGCAACTAAAAACACCACAGATGTGACTAAAAGTGACAAAAACGTGACTATAAACAACAAAGATCCGACTAAAGGTGCCAAAAAGGCGACTAAAAACAACAAAGATGCGACTAAAAGTAGCAAAAACACAACTAAAAACAACAAAGATGTGACTAAAAGTGACAAAAGGCAACTGAAAACAACAAAGATGCGACTAAAAGTGTCAAAAATGGGACTAAATACAACAAAGATTCGATTTAAAGTGACAAAAACACAACTAAAAACAACAAAGATGTGACTAAAAGTGACAAAAGGCAACTGAAAACAACAAAGATGCGACTAAAAGTGTCAAAAATGGGACTAAATACAACAAAGATTCGATTTAAAGTGACAAAAACGCAACTAAAAACACCACAGATGTGACTAAAAGTGACAAAAACGCGACTAAAAACAACAAAGATCCGACTAAAGGTGCCAAAAAGGCGACTAAAAACAACAAAGATCCGACTAAAGGTGCCAAAAAGGCGACTACAAACAACAAAGATGCGACTAAAAGTAGCAAAAACACAACTTAAAACACCACAGATGTGACTAAAAGTAACAAAAACGTGACAAAAAAAAAACAAATATCCAACCAAAAGTGCGACTAAAAACAACAAAGATTCGATCTAAAGTGACAAAAACGCAATTAAAAACACCACAGATGTGACTAAAAGTGACAAAAACGCGACTAAAAAAACAAGATCCGACTAAAGGTGCCAAAAAGGCGACTAAAAACAACAAAGGTGCGACTAAAAGTAGCAAAAACACAACTAAAAACAACAAAGATGTGACTAAAAGTGACAAAAGGCGACTGAAAACAACAAAAAGTGTCAAAAATGCGACTAAATACAACAAAGATTCGATTTAAAGGGACAAAAACGCAACTAAAAACACCACAGATGTGACTAAAAGTGTCAAAAACACGACTAAAATCAACAAAGATGGGACTATAAGTGTCACCAATCAGATCGCTGTTTATGGAGAAAAGTTGATAAACAAGTTGAAAAATACAGGAAGTAAACAGACTGATGACATCACACTGGGTTATGCACAATTTACACAAAAGAAACTACTTTTTTGACCCTTTAAACACTGATTCAACAAAATAAAGGTGTTCACATTTGTCTTTATTTGTCAAATTTTTAAAAAATGTGACATTAGATGAGTTTTGGCCCAATGTACAGTGTTGTTGCTATGGTAATTTCCTAGTGTGACGTCATCATTTACAACCAGGAAGTAAAATTAAAACACTAAAAATTGCTAAACTGGTGTAAAATGTGTAAAGAATTTTAGCTAATTTTGAAATATGTTTATCTGAACTACATTTTGGTTGAATGAGTCGTCCAACCTGTCATGGGCCCTTTAACCTCTGCTCGATTAAACCAAATCGACACGAAATCGCAATTTTTATGGACGCAATTAGCAAATCACAAAGGCTGTAATAATGAAGTGCAATAATTTCTTCCACAACAACAACAAAATGTCTTGCTTTGATTTGAATAAAAACTGCTAAAGCTGTAGTTTGGATTTGTACAAACGTGTTCTGAAACAAACGACAAAAGTGTGACCAAAAGCGATAAAAATGTGTTCAAAAGCGACAAAAACGCATCTACAAACAACAAACGCGACACAATGCAACAAAACACGACTAAAAGTGACAAAGACGTGGCTAAATATGGATTTTGGAAAATGAAAAGCTGCTTTAAACACATTTATTATTGTATTTTACGTTATGTTTTAGGAAATTATGATCAACTCTTTGCATTTTTGATGAAGGAACAATCCAGATTTATGGGTTTTACTGGAAAATACACACAGAAATGTTGAGCCCACAATAATTTTTCATTTTATCTAGAGATATATTAGATACTATTCCATAAATTAGATTCTTTTGAAGCTAAAATACAGTTTTAAGGCTAGAAAATTGTATTTTGTCCATTGTTTGTTATAGAAAAGCAAACTAACTGACCTTTTTAACCTGGAAATTCAAATGTGTTGCTTTTTTCCAACACAAACACTTAAAACAGTCGACACCGGTGCTAATGAGGATGGTTTTCTTTAGGTTTCTTTTTATTTTTTTTAACAATCCTAGAACAGAAAGCACAGTCCTCTTCATGGCGCTGGATTCTTGTTTTTCGTAGTTTCTTTACGTTCATATTTCAGCTGTGTCCGTTCACCTGCTGCTCTGCCGTCTGTCACTCGGCTTTATCTTTTTCTGCAGCAGATGTCGTCCATCCTTTGTTTTCTCGTGTTTGACTCAACACTGACACTGGAGGAAAAGTCTGAGGAACGACCCAGATATAATTACACTCTGACGTACAAAAAATAACTTTTGAAAGAGGCGGACTTAGGAATTTGGGGGCCCAAGGCTAAATTAATCACAGGCCCCTCCTCGTCAGCGGTGATTTGATGTAACTTTTCTGTCGTGTCTCTTGAATTGTTCTTGAAGGAAGCTTTTGTTTTGTTTTTTTACATTTTATGATGAGACGCTGCAGGTGAATAGGAAAAAATCTTAAATCTAAATAAATAAATTGTAAACTTCTCCTGTAGTTTAGTTGAATAAATGTAAGAAAAAAATATATTACACGTTTTCATCATGTTGTGTTTTCATGTAGAAATAAAGCATTTTATTTGGAAATGTGGCCAAAATTACACATATTTGTGACATTTAAATCTGAAAAATTGACAAAACCAGGTTTAAATTTCTTGGTTCATTTTGTAACATATTAGTTACTAAAACTTTACTGAGGGGATTTTGGATTTCTTATTTAGTTTTTGAGTAAACTAGATTTGACTGAAAAATTTCATCTTTTTTTTTTACTTAAAACTTCACTTAATCAGTTTTAGAATTAGATTTGTCACCTTAGTTGCGTGTTTGTCACTTTTGTTGGCGTTTTAGTTGCTTTTAGTCGCATTTTTGTCAGTTGCATTTGCGTGGTTGTCGCTTTTGGTCGCATTTATGTCACTATTTAGTCACTTGTTTGTAGCTTTTGGTCGCCTTTGGGTCGGTTTTACTTGCAATTTTTGTGCTTTTTGTCACCTTTAGTCACATGTTTGTCGCTTTTGTTCACATTTTAGTCGCGTTTTAGTTGCATGTATGTCACTTTTAGTCACTTGCGTGTCACTTTTGATTGCATTTTTGTCACCTTTAGTCACATGTTTGTCGCTTTTGTTCACATTTTAGTTGCGTTTAGTTGGTTTTAGTTGCATTTTTGCCACTGTTAGTTGCATTTTTGTCACTTGTATTTGCATGTTTGTCGCTTTTGGTCTCATTTTTGTTGCTTTTTGTCGCATTTTTGCCATTCTTCTATGCATTTATTTGCTTTTCGTTGCAATCACGTTTGTCGCTTTTGTTCACATTTTAGTCGCGTTTTAGTTGCTTTTAGTCGCATTTTTGTCACTTGCATTTGCGTGGTTGCCGCTTTTGGTCACATTTATGTCACTATTTAGTCACTTGTCGCATTTATGTCGGTTTTACTTGCAATTTTTACGCTTTTTGTCACCTTTAGTCACCTGTTTGTCGCTTTTGTTCGCATTTTAGTCGCGTTTTAGTTGCTTTTGGTCGCATTTATGTCACTTTTAGTCACTTGCTTGTCACTTTTGTTTGCATTTTTGTCACTTTAGTTACAGTTTTTACGCTTTTCGTCACCTTTAGTCACATGTTTGTCGCTTTTGTTCACATTTTAGTCGCGTTTAGTTGCTTTTAGTTGCATTTTTGTCGCTTGTATTTGCATGTTTGTCGCTTTTGGTCTCATTTTTGTTGCATTTTTGCCGTTCTTCTTTGCATTTATTTGCTTTTCGTTGCCATTTTTATCCTCATAGTCACATTTTTGTCACTGTCACCTGTTTTGACACTATCGCTGACTTTTTTTTAGGTCATAAATCCTTCTTTTATCGTACTGGTTGTGACATAAACAGAATATCAATAGTTGTGTTCATATGGTGTATTGGCACAAACATAGACCAGAGCAGTGTTTTTAGGGTGAATATTCAGTTTCACAGTTAATAGAAAATAATTCCTGACACACACAGGTGAGTTCCCTGCATTATTAGGACCATAAATATACCATTTTGTGAATTTAAACACTTTTTATATTATTTTCTTTTAGAATTTTGCTCTTTCTGCACTCACAAACTGCCGCGGAAACAGAATCCAAGTTCTTTCTTGCCCTCATTATATCTCAGTCCTATGTTGTTAGTAAAATACACAAAGCTATTCAAGATTTTTATCAATGCTATTATCATTCTCCTTCATTCAGATTTTATAATAACTGGAATTTAAAATAAAAAAGCGTACATACTGCCCCTTTGATGACAGGTTATGACAGGTTTTTATGATTTTCCAGTTTTGACTTTATTTGGTGGCATAAACCCTGTTGTAACTATTAACAGGAGTTTTACACCAATCAAGTGTCATTTTCCCACGGGATGCTCCTGGTTTACAAGGACCTTCTGGGCTTGGTTCCATTTTATTTGTCCTCATGCCTCCAGAGAACCACTAGCCACTACTGTTTGCGTTCAAATGACATTTATCAGTTGCATGTTCCTCGTGTTGGGACAGAGCTGGGCTGAGCTTCTTCTTGGAACACTCTACAGTGTGAAACGAAATGATCTAATCGATGTAATTCCTCATTCGTCCAGGCATGTTCCATCGTAGAAAAGGTTTCTGGGGTTGTCATTCAGACGCTGTTTGAAGATCGAGACGTTTTGAGCAGAGATAGATTTTGAGCAGAGAGAAGAACTGGTTTGAAAGAGGAGTAAAGGAAGATATTTTTGTACAAAAAGAGAATCCTTCTCCAAACAGGAATGGGGGTTTAAGATTTAATTTGGCTAAGATTTATGACAGCCCCCTAACCCCCTGGTCCAAGTCAATAGACCAGTCAAATGCTAATCAGGTCATCAGCAGTGAGGAGGAGCAACAGCCAGTTATCAATAGGACAATAGAACAAAGGCTATCACAACAGATGAGCCTCGGGTGACACTAGGCAGGGCCAACTGTTAACCTAACGAAAACAGGCCATTATCACTTTCAGATGACACTAGGCAGGGCCAACTATTAACCTAACGAAGACAGGTCATTATCACTTTCAGGTGACACTATGCAGGGCCAACTATTAACCTAACAAAAACAGGCCATTATCAGTGACTCCTCCCTGTGGGCGGGGCTCTCACAACTCAGGGTAGCATATAAGCCAGAGTTCCCAGACCAGCTCTCTGATTGACAATGACTTCTAGATAGAAGTCAAAATGTCTGATCTTCAAACAGCGTCCAGATGACAACCTCTGTAACCTTTTCTACTATAAATGGTCTGGTCTTGTTTCCTTATATTTCGTTCCTTTCTACAAAAAAGACAGCGGGTCTCAATTTGTCAGAGCTTGTGCTTTTAATTTGTTATTGTGAACTTAATTTGCTGTGAAACTATAGCACTTTCTAATTATGGCACTTTATCTTATGACTGTTGCACTTTGTTTCAGTTTTTTTAGACAAATTGTTTTGTTGTTAATGTATTTTTAAACTTGTAATACTCTGATGTGTGCTGCTGTCCCCCCTGAAAAAGAGATCTCGATCTCAATGGGTGTTTTCCTGGTTATATAAAGGTTAAATTATTATTATTTTTTAAATATGAAGAAAAGTTGAAAAATATGTAAATTTACAGGAGCAGAGTTCCAAAACCCGATGACATCACACTATGGAGAGACACCAGGGACAATTTACAACCAAGAAACACATTTTTCTGACCTTTTAATCACTAATTCAACAAAATACACGCGTTCCCATATATTTTTATTTGTCAAATAATAATTTCTGTGACATTAGAGGAGTTTGATGTCATGATTTACAACCAGGAAGTACAAATTTAAACCTAAAAAATTGCCATACTGGGCTAAAAATTGTCAATTCTTTAGCAGAATCTTAAATATTCTTATCTTAACTGTGTGTGTCGTGGTAAAATGAGTACTTCGACCTGTCATAGGCACTTTAATATCATATTTTTCATCTTTTCTCGTAGTTGCCGGAGTCGAGCTCGGAGGTACAGCCGGAGAAATGCTCTCGCTGCGTCGTCGTGGGCAACGGAGGGATCCTCAGGGGTCTGGAGCTCGGGCCGTTCATCGACCAGTTTGACACCATCATCAGGTCACAAACACTTGCAGGTCACTTTATGTAGACGGCGGCAGTGGTTGTAGTTGATGGTAAATTAGCAGTAGAACTTGTTACAGGTAAATTAGAGCTGCACGATTTGGAAAAATATCTAAAAAATACTGAAATATGAGCTGGCAAACTAATAAGAGTTGTGTTTCAGAACTTTTTTGTCGCTTTTTGTCACATGCTTTTGGTCGCGTGGTTGTCATTTTTACTTGCGTTTTTGATGCTTTTAGTTATAGATTTGTCACTTTTAGTTATAGATTTGTCACTTTTAGATGCATGTTTGTCACTTTTAGTTGCGTTTTTGATGCTAAAAGTTATAGATTTGTCACTTTTGGTCGCGTGATTGTTACTTTTAGTTGAGTTTTTGACGCTTTTGGTTATGGATTTATCACTTTTGGTCGCGTGTTTGTCACTTTTAGTAATAGATTTGTCACATTTAGTTGCATGTTTGTCATTTTTAGTTGCGTTTGTGACACTTTTAATTATAGATTTATCACTTTTGATCGAGTGTTTGTCACTTAGTTATAGATTTGTCACTTTTAGTTGCATTCTTTTCACTTTTAATTGCATGTTTGTCACTTTTAGTTGCGTTTTTGATGCTAAAAGTTATTGATTTGTCACTTTTGGTCGCATGTTTGTCACTTTTAGTTATAGATTTGTCACTTTTAGTTGTGTGTTTGTCACTTTTAGTTTAGTTTTTGTCACTCTTAATCCTGTCTTTGTCACTTTTGGTCGCGTGATTGTCACTTTTAGTTGCGTTTCTGACACTTTTAATTATAGATTTATCACTTTTGATCGAGTGTTTGTCACTTTTAGTAATAGATTTGACACTTTTAGTTGCATTCTTTTCACTTTTAATTGCATGTTTGTCACTTTTAGTTGCGTTTTTGATGCTAAAAGTTATAGATTTGTCACTTTCGGTCGCGTGATTGTTACTTTTAGTTGAGTTTTTTCTGCTTTTAGTTATAGATTTGTCACTTTTGGTCGCGTTTGTTATTTTTAGTTATATATTTGTCACTTTTAGTTGCATGTTTGTCACTTTTCGTTGCATGTTTGTCACTTTTATTTGCGTTTTTGATGCTAAAAGTTATAGATTTGTCACTTTTGGTCGCATGTTTGTCACTTTTAGTTATAGATTTGTCACTTTTAGTTGTGTGTTTGTCACTTTTAGTTTAGTTTTTGTCACTCTTAATCCTGTCTTTGTCACTTTTGGTCGCGTGATTGTCACTTTTAGTTGCGTTTTTGACACTTTTAATTATAGATTTATCATTTTTGGTCGAGTGTTTGTCACTTTTAGTAATAGATTTGACACTTTTAGTTGCATGTTTGTCACTTTTAGTTGCGTTTTTGACACTTTTAATTATAGATTTATCACTTATGATCAAGTGTTTGTCACTTTTAGTTATAGATTTGTCACTTTTAGTTGTGTGTTTATCACTTTTAGTTGCGTTTTTGACACTTTTAGTTATAGATTTGTCTCTTTTAGTTGTGTGTTTGTCACTTTTAGTTATAGATTTGTCTCTTTTAGTTGCATGTTTGACACTTTTAGTTATAGATTTGTCACTTTTAGTTATGTGTTTGTCACTTTTAGTTCAGTTTTTGTCGCTCTTAATCCCATCTTTGTCACTTTTGGTCGCGTGTTTGTCACTTTTAGTTATAGATTTGTCACTTTTAGTATCGTGTTTCTCAGTTTTGGTACATTTTTGTTGCTTTTGGTCAAGTTTTTGTTACTTTAAGTCACGTTTTTGTAGCTTGTTTCAGAACATGTTCTAACTACAGGGTCAGCAGGTTTTATGCAGAATAAAACAGTGTTGGCATTTAAAAAATTGCTGTCTTTATGATTTGCAAATTGCATCCATTCTAGTTTCAATTTCTGTGTCTGTGGTTGTAGTTGGCAGTAGTTAACAGCATTAGTAGTTCTTACAGGAAGACAGACACTTTTGTGTAATTGTTCATAAATATAATCCGTTCAAGGTTTATATTTACAAGGTTAGGCCTCAGATGTGACAGATAAATAAAGAAAATGAAGAAAAAAGTGTTTGGTCAGGAGGTTTAAATGATGTATTCGCTGGAAAAGATGTTGTCCTGCTCCTAAACCTAAGATAACAAAACTTCCCGTCATTTATGCTTTATTTTATTAATATTATCTGATGAGCGAATAGTTCTTTGTTGGATAAAAACCTTTTATACAGGACTGCTATTGTTCAACAGTTATTTATTGACCTTTTTAACCAGGAAAGTCACATTTAGAAGAAGAGTCCTGGCCCCACAAGGAAGTCTATTGTATTTTTATCCATTCTTTATTTATGTATTTATTTATTTATTTATTATTAATATATATTGCAAGTTTATTTTATTTTATTTTTTGTATTTCATGTGACTCAGCTTTAATTTTACATACATATTCTAGTTGGACACAGAATCTTAAGTATGGCTCTGTCGCCCTCTACAGGTAATAAGTGACATTACATTTTACAGTAATATTTTTATTTGATTTATAAGGGAATCATGATCTCATCACGACACCTATCATGATAATCACTATATTAACATTCAATAAATCATAGATGGAACAATAATTGGACAAACTGGGATTAACCTCAGGATATCAGAAAATATGAAAAATGTGGATGATTTTGGAAAATGCAAACCTCTCAGACACATGTGAGTGACATCAGAGCTGCTTTAAACACATTTATTATTGTATTTTACATTATGTTTTAGGAAATTATGATAAACTCTGCATTTTTGATGAAGGAACAATCCGGATTTATGGGTAAAAATACTCAGAAAGGTTGAACTCACAATAATTTTTAATTTTATCTAGAGATATATTAGACACTATTCCATACCATACCATTTATTCTTAATCTTATGTATGCCTCTTTTTATTTAATTTATTGTTTTATGTTGCACCTCACACCAAAGAAATTTCCTGTTTGTGAATTTTGACAATGGCAATAAACTTATTCTGATTCTGACAAATTAGATTCTTTTGAAGATAAAATACAATCAATTTTAATTCTAGAATATTGTATTTTGTCCATCGTTTGTTATAGAAAAGCAAACTAACTGACCTTTCTACTCTGGAAATTCAAATGTGTTGCTTTTTTTTCCAACACAAACACTTAAAACCAGCAGAATTTAGATCTAATGTGAGAGAATCATTGAAACATTTGCAGTCAACTTCTTTTTACCTCCAGAACTTTGATGCCGTCACATTTTCCACGTATGTTTTAGTGACTGTGGTGGTGTTCCTGTGCAGGTTGAACAGCGGTCCTCTGGGGGAGTTCGTTGCTGATGTGGGGAACAGAACCAGCGTCCGGATGGCTTACCCCGAGAGCACGCCGCCGCTCTGGGCCGACTCCGACCCCGGCGCCGTGTTTGTGGCCGTCGTTTACAAAGCTGTCGACCTGAACTGGATCTCAGCCATGATCAGGAGGACCGCCGTGGTGAGTTTAAGCCTTTCTTCATTAAGTTTTGCCGTCTTGAAGGCTTTTTTGAGCTTTTAACCAGCTCTTAACAATGTTTCGTCATCAAAAACACACCTGGAGTTGCAATTTATCTTCGTTCGTGCTAGTCTGATTAATCCTGGTTAGAAAATCCTCTCCCCTGCGACTGTTAAAAACGCTCGTGTGACGTGGCTCAGAGAAACTGTTACTGTTTTGTAAAGGACACATATTCTGCTAGTGACTTTTTTGAGCTTTTATCCATGTTTTAACAATCTTCTGTCATCAAAAACACACCTGGAGTTGCATTTAGCTTCATTCGCGCTGTTTTTGAGGAACGTTTGTCTTGAAAATCCTCTCCCTGCGAACGTCAAACACACTTCCTGTTGAACTCCCTCTGTCGTTGACGTTTTTTTCAGATTTCACCATAGACCGTACATATCAGTGGACTGTGGGATTGTGACGTCACTCATAGCGTTTGGCTCCAGCCAAATGAAACCCATCGTGGCTAGCAGTTATAGCGGCTAAAGTGGAGCTAGCAGTTATAGCGGCTAAAGCAGAGCCAGACTCCATATTTGGAAATCCGAGTGCGTATCGTGGCAAACACATGGACCAATCAGGAGGAGGTTGCTAACGGTCTCCACCCCTCGGCGAGAGGAGACGGCGGCAACGTGCGGCGCTAGCTGTCAATCAAACCTGTTGCTAACACGAGCGAAAACGGCCCCTGGAAAAGGAAGCACCTGATTGGTCAGTTATTATTGCTAATAACTTGATTTATGAACAACCAACGAGAAAAAAACACCAGGATCATGTAGAGTGAGTCAAAACTGACATTTTAGTTCCAGATGTGAGTTTTAAAGGCACCAGTGTCACAACAGAAAGTGAATGGCAGCTCGGCTTCATGGAGCCAGGAGCGCCTCCAGAGCTGCTTCCTATTTGGAACGCGTCGGCTAGCATGCTAACGCAGTCCACTTATATGTACGGTCTATGGATTTCACGCGTCACTTATCCGAGAATCTTCTGCTGGTTTAAGCCCTTAAATCCTCGCCAGACTCGCTCAGAGCATTTCTGCCTCTAAACACAATCACTGCTACTTTTAGCCTCACCGTAGCATCTTTTAAAGTGCTAACATATTTAAATTTTGTAAGCACCAGGCGCCATCTACTGGCTGCAAATGCTCAGTAAGTGTCACCGCAGAAACATGTTCATTTATAAATAATACACTTTTTTTTTCTTTTTTTACTTTCATTTAAGATACTCAAGAGCATGTTTGAAGGCTAATAACAATATGAACAATGCATAATATTTTTCTTTTAAGTTCTTAAGTCATCGTCAGACTCGTTCTGCATTTTTGTGCCTCAAATCACAGTCATTATATTTGCGTCCAGCTCAATAACACGGCTCACATAAGAACTCTTGTGCTTTTCAAAGTTGTGTAATTGCCTCTGCAGCCAGGAGATGGAGCCAAAGCTAAGCGGCATCTCCCAAGACTGTGACTTTTTCTGTTTAATTTTAGCTTTCAAACATGAGATGTCAAAGTAAAGACACTCCAGACAGTGTTTAAAGGCAAATAACAACACAAACAATGCATCATATTTGAGAATTTGTTTAAGAATTGTGCCACAGATCTGTCAGAAAATGGTGCAGAGTTGTCCAAAGTATCAAAAATCAGATACTAAACCAGTGTTTTTCAACCTTTTTTGAGTTGTGGCACATGTTTTGGGTTTAAAAGCCACCACGGCACGCCACCTACCACTAAAACATCACCAAATCAGACCTTTTAGTTAAAAATATTGTATATAATGAGGTAAATAATGTCTGTGGCACTGTCTAGTTCTTTAAATTTGGTAATAGTGATGGTTTTGTGCTCTTTTTTTGATTAAAATGTTGCTCAGGACACTCCAAAAAGGTCTATTACTTCATTAAATCCGCATTTTGTGAATCTGTTAACTCAAACTGGACATTTTCTCACCTCAAGGCGCACTAGTGTTCCCCGGAGCACTGGGTGAAAATCAAGAGACTAATCGACATTAAAACACATATCGAAGTTAGATACTTATTTGAGCAAGTATCGATACAGGACAAATTGTGAATAATAAAATAAAGCTCCATTAAACGTTAGCGGGGGGGTGCACGGTCCCTGTGTTACCGTGGGTTCTCTCCGGGTTCTCCGGCTCCTCCCACCGTCCAAACACATGACTGTGTAGGTTAATTGACAACTCTAAATTGCCCGTAGTGTATGAATGTGAGAGTGAATGTTTGTCTGTCCTTGTCTGTGTCTCTGTGTTTGCTGTGATGAGTTGGCCACTGTCCAGTGTGTACCCCGCCTAAGGCCCAAAGTCACTGGGATAGGCTCCAGTCACCCGCGACCCCTAACGGGAATAAGAGGTAGAAAATGAATGAATGAATGAATAAACGTTAGCGGTGATGTTTAACAGGAGCAATATCTAGCAAAACAGCAAAGTAAATAAAGCAATAATAAAACCTTGTCAAAGCAAATGTATGTTTTAAATAGAGCTGAATGGTACGGCTAAAAATGATTATCACAATTTTCTTGGGACCAAATAATGATTTTTATTTGATCACGATTCCTGTTCACTTTGTATTTTTCTGTTGCCTTTAACAGAGCTGCACGATTTAGGAAAAATATCTAACTGTGATTTTTCTGACCAGTGCCATTGTGATTAGATTTGAGGTTTATGTTTTAATTATAGGATTCTGTTCAAATTCACATTTTAAACACAATTTTGTCACTTTTAGTTGTGTTTTGGTGCATTGAGTCGCGTTTGGTGTTTGTAGGTGAGTTTTTGTTGCTTTTGAACACATTTTTATCACTTTTGGTCGCACTTTTGTCGCTTGTTTCATAACTCGTTTGTACAAATCCAAACTACAGTGTTAGCAGATTTTATTCAAATCAAAGCAAGACATTTTGTTGTTTGTGGAAGAAATTATTGCACTTCAAACATTGCAGCCTTTGCTGTTTGCTAATAACATCCATTAAAAGAGTGTTTTTGTGTTGATTTGGTTTAATTGTGCAGCTCTG
>CM033630.1:33270161-33282661 GCA_019453435.1 Rhinogobius similis | reverse complement strand
TTTCTCTAATCATGTGTTTTTATTTAATTGTGGATTAGTTTTATCCGTGTGGGCACTGCAGGTCTGTGCTTGAGTTTTTTAAAGTGTTTTCAGCAAATTAAATATACATTAACTACTTATCAATATATTTTACACCAGTGTTACTCGGACACATCTTAGTTTTTTCTTGTGTTTACTTCATTTGGAGTAGACTTGGCTCACGTTTTTACTCTTTTCTTGAGTAGTTTCTTAATTAAAGCTGGGGTACGTCATTTTCAAAGTCAGAAAAAAACGAAAGTAGGTGTTTAAATGTTTCGTACCCGTCCCTCGCTGATTTAATAGATTATTTCAGTCCAAATGATCTAAAATGTAAATCTATCCAAGTTTAAACTGAATTTAATTTATCATTTTTATTTGGATTTGAGAAGTTTTGACTCGATGAGATTTAATTGCTGATGTGATGCAGAATATTTCACTGTTTTCAAAGTATTTCTGGCTGATAATGATAATAATTTAACTTAAAATAAGAAAACACATTTGTCAGTGGGACAAGTAAAATGATCTTAACCCAGTGACAGATAATTTGGATTGAAACAAGAAATAATGTGTTGAAACAAGTCAGAAATGGTTTGAAACAAGTCTATTTGACTTGTTTCAAACCATTTCTGACTTGTTTCAACACATCTAGTTCCATCAGATTAATATCATGAAATCAAGACATTTTAACTCATCTAGAAATTCAGTTTTTGCAGTGGACAGAGCTCCACATGATGCACACCGCAAAAACTGAGTTAAAACGTCTTGATTTGAGGATATTAATCTGAATTTCAGACGTTTTGACTCGTTAAGATGAGTTAAGACTTTTTATTTGATGGAACTAGATTATTTGACTTGTTTCAAACCGTTTCTGACTTGTTTCAACACATTATTTCTTATTTCAATCCAAATTATCTGTCACTGGGTTAAGATCATTTTACTTGCTCCACTGACAAATGTGTTTTCTTATTTTAATCTAAATCATTATCATTATCAGCCAGAAATACCATGAAACCAGTGAAATATTCTGCATCACATCAGCAATTAAATCTCATCGAGTCAAAACTTCTCAAATCCAGATAAAAATGATCAATTCAAGCCATTTTAAACTTTACAGATTTACATTTTTTGCTGCAGGAAGATCATTTGGATTGAAATAGGAAATAATGTGTTGAATAATGAAGTCAGAAATGGTTTGAAACAAGTCAAATAATCTAGTTCCATCAAATAAAAAGTCTTAACTCATCTTAACGAGTCAAAACGTCTGAAATTCAGATTAATATCAGCTAGAAATTCATCTTTGCTGTGTGCTTTTTTCACACCGCAAACTTTCAGCTCTTGTTTCCATGGCGACAAGATATAAAATACGTAATTATTAGACACAGACAGCGCACAGCAGCCTCATTTTGGTCACGACGTGCTACTTTTACGGCGTACTTTTTGGGGGAAAACTACAACAAATACTAATTTACGAAAAAAAAGTCAGGTACCCCAGCTTTAAAACTTCTGCGGAAATGGTGTCGTCCTATTTTATTTAAGACCTGGTTTAGACCTAATTTAGACCAGAAATAGTCTTATTATAGATTTATAGATTTAGCTCTGGTGCAAAAGCATTTCTTTTTTGCGTAAAACGTTTGAGAAGCACAGTTTTAAACCATTCTACTCCGCAAATAATGTACGTTTTGAATAATTATGGAGAGCACAAACGAAAATAAAATGTGTTTCTTTGTCCGCGAAGCTTTTGTTTTGCTCCAATTCACTTTATACGGTAAAATGTAAACTGGAAGTAGTTTCTCGTCGTTGCTCCGAGTGTACACAGAGCATAGCTGGCTTGTTTGGTAACAGCAGTTGGAGATAAAGGCCACTTCAACTCAACACAGCAGTGATGTTCCTCGACACTCGGACTCAGAAACATGTTATTTAAGGAGATAAAGATAATGAGTTGAACTGTGTGTGATCCAAAGTCGGTGATAAATGTCAGTGTTCCTGTTGTTTATCTGGTTTTCTACAACGGTTTACTTGATTTTTTTTTTTGTTTTTTTTTTTTGAGACGTCAGATACAAACAAAATATTTATCAGAGTTGTAGATTTTTATATTTGTTATTACTTTAGCTGCTTTTTTGCATTTTAGTTGTGTTTTTGACTCATGTTTTTGTCAGAGAAAATGTCATTATGCACCATTGACTCGTGTTCAAATTCAGAATGTAGTGATGTCACTGCGTAAAATCGGTTCTTAGACTTGGCAACGTCGCAAGAATTAAAGTGCCTCTGACAGGTCCGACGACTCATTCAACTAAAATGCAGTTTAGATAAATATATTTCAAATTCTGCTCAAATCTTCACAAATTTTACCCCAGTTTAGCTTTTTTTAAGGTTCTAATTTCACTTCCTGGTTGCAAATGATGACATCACACTAGGAAATTACCAAGAAACATCCTGTACAGTGCACCAAAACTCCTCTAATGTCACAGATTTTTTATTTGACAAAGAGAAACACACATGAACACCTTTATTTTGTTGAATTAATGTTTAAAGGGTCAAAAAAGGAGTTTACTTTGTGTAAATTATGCAAAACCTTTGTCTCCCCAGTGTGATGTCATCAGTTTGTTTACTTCCTGTAATTTTTTTCAACAGATTTTTCAACTTTTCTCCGCAAACAGCGACCTGATTGATGTAAAACTATAATTTATATTTACAAGAGGTATTAATACACTGAATTAAGTCGAAATTAGAAAATCATAAAAACCTGTCATAGGCCCTTTAAGTTTAAATGTAACCACACGAAATACTGACGATAATGTGTAAAAAGTAGTGTTGTATAATAATATGGACCTTTTAATTATTTGTTTACTTTGCCGTGCTGAATTTGTTCATGTTTTTTGATGAAATTCACATTATTTTTTTAATTCTAATGAAATTATTTATTGTTTTGCAGCATTTTAAATCGACGTAAACTGACTTAAACATATCTTATCTAACAGTGACGACTATTATGACCAAACTTCAACTCAACAATACTTAACAACCTGCACAAAACACTTATTCATCTCCTAATCGTGTTATTTAAATTGTAAATAAACTGTTTTAATGGCTAACTTGAAAGCAACAAAACCCAATGTGAATCCTCTGCTCCGACTGGAAACTTTTATCTCCGAAACTTCCTCCATGAGCCGAACAAAACGAACCACACGTTATGCAATATCGTTTCAAAAAAAGCAGAGAATGAATAAGCAATATATTTATTTGTGTGTATTTCAGAGCGAACCTACAAATCTGAGCCGCAACATTCTCGTTTGGAGCAATCATATTAATTAAATCACAATAAATGTATTATTTTACACGAAGATCTTGTTATATATATTAGGCGCACACTGAAAGTTACACAATATTTTCTGTAAATTATTTTTTATACTCCCATCATGTCACCTCCTTTACCTGTTTTTAAATGCACAGTATTGTTCACCGACGATTAAAGGCGCAGTACGTAACTTTTCTGGCGCTCGCAATAAGACTGCTTCGCCGAGACGTTTTCTTTAGCAATAAAAGCGCTCGAGTGGAACATTTTGTGCTACGTATCGCCATGGAGACGAGCAGAAAAGTCACGTAGGGCGCCTTCAGGTTCATTTTTGCACTTGTGTCTGTGTATGTATTGACATGTCTAACAGTGTTTCAATAAATCGTACAAATTACTCCAATGTGTCGGTCAAATTATTCAAATTAAAGCGCCAATTATTTGCATTTACATCTAAAAACTGTCTTTGTAAATATATTTTTTCTTCCATATAAACGCAAAGTAGTTTTATTGTAGTAATAGTGGTAGTAATCTTGGTAATTTTCTGTTTTTGATGAGAAAAAAACGCCACAGTTTAAGGATTATTCACAATTACTGAGAATTCAACAATGAATTCTTAAAATTTTCTTTCATGTCTAATGTCTATACATCACTATTCATTAAGTTTGTGACCAGCTTTACAAAATCTAAAGTTTTCTGAATGACAAAATAAACTAAATAAAAATGGCTAAATAAAAAGTACTTTGAATGTAATTGTATTCTTGGGCTATAGATTGAATTGAAAAGTTAGCTATAATTATTGTTACTATATTATTATTACTTGATGCTTCTCCTCAAAAAATATAAACACTGTTCCCGTTTATTCTAATTATTATTCTAATTTTATGAGCAAACTGGAACAGGTCCCTCCTTACTTTTGTTTTTTGTGACCAAGACTTTTAAAAGAAAAATAAATATATATATAAGACATAAAAATCTGTTCTCTGTAACTTTGTGTAAAAACTTGAAAGTACACAAGGTTTTAAGTAGCAAAAGTAGTTTAAGGTTTCATGTGTTCTAATTATAACTTGGTTCAATGGGATTGTACCTGATAAATATTTCTAGTTTTATGTTAGCTAAGTGGCAGTTTATGAAAAAAAAAAAAGTTTAAAAGAAAAGTATACACAAGGAACACTTTTTACAGTTTAAACATTAATTTAACAAAATAATGATGTTGTAGTTTATTTTTATAAGTCTAATCATATATATTGTGTAAATTAGACGACTTTTGGTTCTTGTTAACGTTATGGTGGTTGCTAGGTAACCGTTATGTCTAACCAGGAAGTAAAAGTATAAACCGCACTAAAATAAAAATACAAACTAGAAAACTTTTACATAAAACTTTGCAAAATCTTAAATATAATTACGCAAGCTGTTTTTGTTAAATGATTAGTTATACATACAAACATATAAATACGAATTTCCATGGTTTAACGTGTCATACGCACTTTAACGTCGTTTATTTTTGCGATTTTTGTATTTTTTATAAACTTATTTTAACACGTTTTAGTTTTTATTCATCATTTTTATTCCAGATATTACCTTTTTTATTATTTGTTTTGATTTTATTATGCATGTTTTAATTTGAAGAAACGTCGTCGTGCGTGACATTTCATCGCGTACCGGAAGTGTCGTTGTTTCGTTCTTTTGAGGCGCGTGGTGGAAACAGAAGCCGCTGCAAACAGGTGCGAAAAGTTTAAATCTCTCTTATTTTACTGTGTTTTCTGCATTTTACTCAACCATATCAGTACTTTGCTCTATTTTATGCCTAAAATCTGTACATTCTGCGAAATAACTCAATTTGTACAACGTGTATCGGACAAAACTCCTGTCAAAGCCGGTTTTTGACAGAAATCCATTGATTTGAAACGCTAAACGAGTACATAAATATGTTTTTACGCCAATATTTTATCTGAAATATGTATAATTCACTTAAAGTGCCTTCAGGTGTTAATAATTAATTGAAAAATAGTCTTTGTTGTTTGACCTTCTTGTGTTGTAGCCTCATAACCTGCTTGTAGGTGCCTTTGTCGCTTGGATACAGCATTATTGCACTACTTTTTGCATTTATTTGTGCACATTTTGGTTATTTAAGGCTTATTTATATGTCTATGGTTTGTAGCATATTTAGATTATCTAAATATGAGTCAGGTTTTGGTCAAAAGGAACAGTTTAAAGGGCGATTTGACCTGGAAAAGTCATACAAATGTGCTACTAATTAAGCAGCAGCCTTCACTTGTGCAATATAGTACATATATTTTGAATTGTTTGGTTTTTTTTTTTGTTTATGCGTAATTTTTGCCACTATTTTAACTTGTAGTTTCAGATTAACTATGTGTATTCTCTCACTGTGACTATATTGTACATTGCACAATCTTCTGTTCTAAGTTTTATTGCAAATAGCTCCTGAAATTATCATTTACATTTGATCAAACTTTGCACTGCTCTTTCTCTTTTGTTTACCAGTTTGTTTTTATACTTTTTATCACTATTTTTTATTTGTGTTTACATTTTTTTTATGTATTTAATGCAACCATATGTTAAGTTTTTTCCTATAATATCTTAGTTTTATTGCAAGTTAGTCCTAAAATTGCTGTTTCAAATTTAAAGTTACTTCCATTTATCATAAGGCACATTATTTGAACTAAAAGTCGACATTGTTTTATACCACAAATTAATTATAAATTATTTTTGTTCAGCTGCTCAAAAGGTGAATAAAAAAAAAAAAAAAAAAAAGAATAACAATGAAGAGTATTGTTTATAATTTCTCATAAATCTATTGTTTTATATCTATTGTGACCTTTGTGTTGTGTTTATTGATGCCGTTTGCTGTCTTTAGTCATAGACGGGTGGTAGTGTGTTAAATATGTTGAATGACACGTCAAGGAGACTCAAACATGCTGCGGCACACACCAGGTTTTGAGGTGAAAGGTCACTGAGTTCTGATTGGTCCACAGCTCTCACCCGGTTCTCCTGTGATTGGTGGCTTTTCTTCCTCACAGCACTTGCATGTTATGTATGTTTTCCTCTTCAGATATTGTACTTTTCGGGGTAAATTGTCAGCAAGAATCAGTTTAGCCAAGACAAGGAGCTGTTATAAGATGACTTTGGATGTTTTTGATTTGATTTTTGTTTGCCTTATACAAAAAAAAAATTAATCATTCCATTTTAACTCAAAAATAGTCAAACTTCCTCCTCCAAATGACATGCTTTTGCTGACAGCGCATTGACTTTAGACTTTGTGGTTACAAAAAGCGGATTATTGATTAGATGTGACTGAATCTCGAATAAAATATGATTCATTGTCCCTTTAGAGCTAAACTATTTTGACAAAATATCCACTTGCAGTATTCAAGACCTTTGCGATTCATGTTTTAAAATGTATATATCAATAAAACAACTTTAAATTTAGATTCAACGTTCAGATTGTACACACGTCCAGGAGCACACGCTGTTAGTATTGTTTGTGTCGCTTTTTGTCACTTCTTGTTGCTGTTAGTATTGTTTTTGTTGCTTTTTGTCATGTTTTTGTCACTTTTTTGTTGCTGTTTGTATTGTTTTTGGCATTTTTAGTTGTGTTTTTATCTCTTTTTGTCACGTTTTTGTCGCTGTTAGTATTGTTTTTGTCGCTATTTGTCATGTTTTTATCACTTTTTGTCGCTGGTAGTATTGTTTTTGTCACTTTTTTGTTGCTGTTTGTATTGTTTTTGGCATTTTTAGTTGTGTTTTTATCTCTTTTTGTCACGTTTTTGTCGCTGTTTGTATTGTTTTTGTCACTTCTAGTTGTTTTTTTGTTGGTGTTAGTATTGTTTTGGGGATTTTTAGTTGTTTAGTTTATTTTTAGTCGTTTTTCATAAAAGATTGAAATATAAACAGTTAAACTAAACAAAGAATAAAAGGCATTTCAGACCATGTTTTTACACTTATAATCTACAGGGCCGGCAGCTGTTAGACAGAATAAAACCAGATATTTAGTTGTTAACTGCACAAGAAATTATAATTGCTGCGATTAATCTTGCAGCCCAACTTTTGAGACAATTTTAAAAGCATATAATCAATAAAAATAGCCCTACAATTAGGCCTGTCACGATAATACATTTCGAAATGCGATATATTGTTAGAGAAAATAACCCAGTGAACGATAATATTGAAACTCCTTTATGCCACAGTGACACTAAAGATGGATTATCCCAATTATAGCCATTCTAAACTAAAAATATTGCAAAAACACTAGCTAAGATAAATTATTAGTAGACTTAAAAACTTTTTCAGTAAGTTGGTGCCGATTATGAGTCATAAAATGTACTTTTTTCTTCTTCTTTTTTTGCAATTAACTATTATTATTATTATATTAACTATTATTCAGCTCTTTGTGTCAAATCTTGTGCCATTTTTGATACCAGACAGAAAAATAACAGAACACAAACAAACAAACAAACAAAAAATAATACAGATTACAACTTAATAATTGAAACATTTTTTTTTATCAATTTAAATTAAAATGACCATAAAAAATAAACAAAAATGTACTTATTTTACTCTAAATCTGATCAAAAGCAAAGAAAAAGTTGTCCAAAGTGCATTCAAAATATAAACGATAAATACTGAGCCCCAAAAATATTGCTCTTTCTTTCACAAATTGAATGATAAGTCGATATAGTATTTGTTGTGAAAGCCTTACCTACAATAAACTTTAATACTGTTTAAAATAACTTTGGGATGAACTTATTACAGCTCCTTATTAGGCTTAACTGGACACTATAATATGAAACCTTCAGGACTTGGTTGTCATGGAGTTTATGAACAAAACAAAAGCTTAAAATAGCAGCGCGCCGAGGAGTGACGGCACAAGAAGCATCCACCACGTCCAGTTATTATTCACCTGCTGCTCTTAAAGGTGCAGAACAAGTGACAGAACCAAAACAAATAGTTTACGCAGGCGACGTCGCACAGTGTTCTGAATTTTAGCTGCGAGTGGCAAAAACACACAAGAGTCAATGGTGAGTAAAGACTCCTGTAAAAGCTCAAAACACGATTAAAATATGGAAATAGTCTGATAATAAGTATAAAAATCTACACTTCTGATTAGTATTTAGTTTGATTCTGACGTCTAAAAAACAAAAACTCAAGTAAACAGTTGTAGAAAACCAGATGAACAACAGGAACACTGCAGATACGCTCACATTTATCAGATACAGAGTTTATGATCACTGTAAAAGCTCAAAACACGACTAAAATATGGAGAAAGTCTGACAATAAGTATAAAAATCTACACTTCTGATTAATATTTAGTTTGATTCTGACGTTTAAAAAACATAAACTCAAGTAAACAGTTGTAGAAAACCAGATGAACAACAGGAACACTAGATACACTCACATTTATCAGCTACAGAGTTTATGATCACACACAGTTAAACTCATTACATTTCTCTCCTTAAATAACATGTTTCTGAGTATAAGTGTTGAGGAAATTCATTGTTGTGTTGAGTTGAAGTGTCCTGAATCTCCGGTTTCCGTTAGCAAACACGCTAGCAAGGCTCTGCACAGTCGGAGCAACAACGAGAAACTACTTTCAATTTACATTTTAGTTAATTTAAGCCAAACAAAAGCTCCACGGACAAACAGTAGGTGCACCAGAAAGTTGTACAAACACATTATAAACACATTTCCGTAATATTGTTGATAATATTTCAGTGTGAAGTGTACTGCGGAATCTTTTCAAATAATAAAAGCGTGGAAATTAAAGGTTAAAAAACACTGGATTTGTCGATTTAAAAAGGGTGTGTGTCAAAAGCTCTGAAAACTTTTAAGTTTAGTTATGTTTTTGTCACTTATAGATGTTGTTTTTTTGTCGCTGTTAGTAATGTTTTGTCATTTTTTGTCACGTTTTTGTCGCTGTTAGTATTGTTTTTGTCGCTTTTTGTCACGTTTTTGTTGCTTTTAGTCACGTTTTTGTCACTGTTAACTTGTTTTTGTTGCTTATAGTTGTTTTGTCACATTTTTGTCACGTTTATGTCACTTTTTGTCGCTGTTAGTATTGTTTTTGTCACTGTTAGTATTGTTTTTGTCACGTTTTTCGCTGTTTGTCACTTTTTGTTGCTGTTAGTATTGTTTTTGTCGCTTTTTGTCATGTTTTTGTCGCTGTTATTACCGTTTTTGTCACTTTTTCTCACATATTTGTCGCTGTTTGTATTGTTTTTGGCATTTTTAGTTGTGTTTTTGTCGCTTTTTGTCACGTTTGTGTCGCTGTTAGTATTGTTTTTGTCACGTTTGTCACTTTTTGTCGCTATTAGTATTGTTTTTGTCGCTTTTTGTCACGTTTTTGTCGTTAGTATTGTTTTTGTCACGTTTGTCACTTTTTGTCGCTATTAGTATTGTTTTTGTCGCTTTTTGTCACGTTTTTGTCGTTAGTATTGTTTTTGTCACGTTTTTCGCTGTTTGTCACTTTTTGTTGCGGTTAGTATTGTTTTTGTAGCTTTTTTATGTTTTTGTCGCTGTTATTATTGTTTTTGTCGCTGTTGGTATTGTTTTTGTCACGTTTTTGTTGCTGTTATTATCGTTTTTGTCACTTTTTCTCACGTATTTGTCGCTGTTTGTACTGTTTTTGGCATTTTTAGTTGTGTTTTTGTCACTTTTTGTCATGTTTTTGTCGCTGTTAGTATTGTTTTTGTCACTTTTTGTCATGTTTTTGTCGCTGTTAGTATTGTTTTTGTCACTTTTTGTCATGTTTTTGTCGCTGTTAGTATTGTTTTTGTCACGTTTTTGTTGCTGTTATTATCGTTTTTGTCACTTTTTCTCACGTATTTGTCGCTGTTTGTACTGTTTTTGGCATTTTTAGTTGTGTTTTTGTCACTTTTTGTCATGTTTTTGTCGCTGTTAGTATTGTTTTTGTCACTTTTTGTCATGTTTTTGTCGCTGTTAGTATTGTTTTTGTCACTTTTTGTCATGTTTTTGTCGCTGTTAGTATTGTTTTTGTCACTTTTTGTCATGTTTTTGTCACTGTTAGTATTGTTTTTGTCACATTTTTGTCGCCGTTACTATTGTTTTTGTCACTTATAGTCACGTTTTTGTCACTCAGTTTCATTATTGTCGCTTCTAGTCGTGCTTTTATTGCATTTTTTAGTTGCTTTTATGTCTCTCTCATTCATTTTTAGTCGCTTTTATGCCTCTCTTATTCATTTTTAGTCTCTTTTAGTCACGCTTGGACTTCGACTCATGGTGCAGCTCTTATTGTGACATGTCTATTTGTTGAAACGTCGCGCTGTCAAAGTCGACGTGTGTTCATCCAATGTCATTTCAGCCGTTATTGGTGCTGCCCGCTGTTCAAACACAGACATGCCGTTGCTCCCACGCTGTTGCATAACGCCGTGTCATGATCCGGCGTGTGAGGGTTCAACGCCCGGAAACCTCTGCTGGCTCTGAATCCGCAGCTGTCAATGCCGTCAGGCCATTCAGAGGGACGTCCTGTCTCTGAGCGCCGGAGCTCGAGCCAAACGCGGTCGATACTCTGTCGGTCAAAGCGTCTGGTTTCAAGGAAGACGTTTGACCTTTTTGTAAAACATTTTCTTATCATGGCAATTAAACAAAATCTTAATCTACTAATTTAAAGGGAACATATTCTGCTACAGTGAATTTTTTGAACCTTTAATCATGTTCTAACAATGTTCCATCATCAAAACACACACCTGGAGTTGCATTTAGTTGCATTCACGCTGTTTTGAGGGAATATTTTTCAGAAAATGCGCCCACCTCTGAGCGTCAAACACACTTCCTGCTGAACATCTTCTGTCCGGGACGTAGTTTCGGATCATCTACGTCAGTGGTTCCCAACCTTTTTTGTCTTACGTACCCCATAAGCTTTGTCTCAGACTCAAGAGTACACCATAACTTGAGTTTCAGGCAAATGCATGGGGTTACTGGTCAAACAAAGTCAGTTATTATTAATACTATACTACTATTACTATTATATTTTTTGTTTTATATATATTTATGGTCCAAGATACTCCAAAAAAGATGCTAAATTTACAACAAATTACACTTTTTCAGTCAGATAAAAGTACATGTCCTTTTCATTTCTAATCTGAAACCATTCCAAGTGCCCCCTGGTGATTCCCCAAGTACCCCTTGGGGTCCCCGTACCCCTAGTTGGGAAACACTGATCTACGTCATTCATCCAAGAATCTTCCGCCGTTTTAAATCCTTAAATCATCGCCAGACTCGTTCTGAGCATTTCTGCCTCCTGCCTTCTAATCGTCCTTATTGACCTTATTCTGCCCCGCCCACTTTTGCAGTTTTTTGCACTTTTGTTGTAAACGCACTTCCGTTTGACGAGAACTCTGTTAAAGCTAATGACGAACCAGGGAAAAGTCTCGCCGCTAAAATGTTACATAAAGTAGATTGATTTGTGTAAAATGTTTAATGAACACGAGCAACAACAAGTCACAACGCACTGATTTCCTGGTCAGTCTGAAAACGTCTTTTTAGTCCATGTAGAACTTATTTTCTGTTGAGCTCGTCTGCTCCGTGTGAACTACAACGGAAACAAGACGGCGGTGCGTACGGCAACTTCAGGAATAAGGTGAATAGCGTTTGTTGACGGATAACTTCACTAGATTGTATATTGCGCTGGTGCCATCTGCTGGCTGGATGCACTCAGTAAGAGTAATTTCATACAAGGCTGATAAAAACCGTCATTTAATGAATAAGAAACATTTTTTGTTGTTTCAAAACATGAGCTGGCAAATTAAAGGTACTCAAGAGCATGTTTAAAGGCTAATATGAAAAATGCTGAATATTTTCCCATTAACTTTGTTGTTTAAAGGAAGAACTCAAGGTCATTCTCAAACTGCTCTGGAAAGGTCACATTTTACGGTTTTATGTGACTTTTTTTCAGCATCGGTACTTCACTTTTAAACCCTTGGTGCTTAATGAAACTAAAAAAAAACAAAATCTTTCTCAATCTGTTGTCCTCAAAATTAAAACTCATTTTGGAGTAATAAATAACACATTTTAAACATGTCTATGACCATAAAAGCAATAAGAATAACACTTCTTTATTACAATTTAGCTTAAAAAATAAATAAAAGATTATAACCGGGGAGAAAAGTGTAGTCGGTCATGGCCTCTCAGTGAAACAACATCCTTTTACCTGATA